>PVJI01010451.1:0-60328 GCA_004026765.1 Micronycteris hirsuta | reverse complement strand
GTTTGTTACCTGTTAAATAAAGCATTCCCCCCTTCAATTTAAAACAAAAATCTTTGAGCTTCATGAGTGTCTCCTGAAGTAATTGAGTAGTGAAAGAGATTAGATTCCCCCATCAACTCTCTCACTATTTCATAGGCATCGATTATTTTCCTATTTACTTCCCTTATTCTGGGGAAGTCTGTATTTATAATGTTTGTTTGTTTTTTGTTTTGTTTTATCTTCTTTTTTTGGTTTGTTTTTGGTTTAGGTTTTGTTTTTGTTTTTTTTGCACATATAGATCCTCTTTCCTGCTTGGTCCTCATGGGGTCGCTTCTCTTGACCTTTTCCTCTTCTTCTGACACAGACAGTCCTCAGGGCCCCTCAGAGGCTTTGGGCCCAGACTCTTTATGCATCTCAAGAATCGTTTCCAAGCTTGGCCATGTTCCTGCTCATAGTTGTTAGGCTTTCTAAGGGACAGGGCCGCCTCCGTCTTACCATTTAACTACATCAGGGCATGTGGGTTAAGAAAGGTACACAGATGCCGTATAGAGTCTCTCAGAGGCAGGATTCCAACTCTAAGGTGATCTGAAGATGTTTCTCAGATCTGAGGCTTAAGACGAACACTTAAGTGACTTTCTGGGTCACACTGAACTTTTTACCTCCCTGTTGAAGCACCAGTGATGTCGGCAAACCTTTTGTTCACCATGCCATCATGATTACTGGGTCTTAATGAAGAAGGTGTTACATAACCCCATTAATCTGGCCCACGCTCCCTACTCTGAGTCAGGGGAACTTGGCTCCACTGTTGACACAAAATAACAAAATCAGGCACTAAAGAAGGTGGAAAAAGCAGGCTGCATAGAAAGAAACTTGACTGACTGGGTATAAATGGATATTGCTTTGTAAACAGAATGGCGATAAGATATTCAATTTCTTTGCTAGTCTTTCACAAAACTAGCAGGTCTTTCTTGGAGCAAATCAAAGAATAATACATTTTTAAAAGACATTTTGGTGCCTGAGTATAACAGTGTAAACTGCCTCAAAGACTAAAGGTGATCTGTGATTATAGATAGTATGACATTATAAGTGTGTATCATCAGCATATAAAATACAGACATTCAAAGCAGCAGAGCAAAAAGAGAGAGCTCGGGCCAGGCGTAAGGACACTGGTTCCAGTCCTGGCCTTGCCACCAATGGGCTGGTAGGTGTGAACAAGGCGCTTGACTTCTTGGTGCCAATCTCTCCGTATGTTAGAACAGTAAGGTTGTACTTAATGTTTTAAGTGACCCCCTAAGGGCTGACCAGCTCTAAAATGTATGATTCTAAAAAAAAAAAAAAAAAAAAAAAAAAAGTATGAGGTAGACTTGTCAAAATATAGTTCAAATCCTGACTCTTATGGAACATACAAACTACTCAAAGAACTGGAACAATAATGAAATTAGAGGAACTGCTTCACCACGTGTCAAAAGATGTCTCTAGTTAGTTGTAGGAATCTGCTCAAAATGTTGTCTTCTGCTTTCAGACAAAGTTTCAGTCACCTTATAATTTCTTAAAGCTTGCCATACCTTGGCTTCTACCAAATACTTCAAAATAGTTTAATTGTAGAAGTCTTAGAAGAACTGAATTATTTCCCATGCTCTCTTATTTTTTCATCGACATCATTTAGCATAGCCTTTGTACTCATTCTGCCTGTCCCCTGCCTGCCCACCCCCAGTTCCTTGGGGAAGGACCAGTGAGTTGAAGAGAAAGGGTAGCCCTAAGTCCCGGTCTTTTATAAACACTTACCATCTCTTCAATTGTGTCAGTATAGCACCCTCTACTGCTTCAGGGGGAAAGAAAGACTAGCAATTCCTGAATCCTGGGACATAACCAAGAGATGTCACTGTGCCCAACTGTACTGCGACAGGTAATAATGTCCCTCATTTGTCACCCCAATGGCATCCATTCCTTACAAAAGAGCAGAGTTATGGTGGAGAAAGACTTCATCTTTTTCATCTTTGCATTTGTTCTGTTTTATTTGTCTGTTTATCCTTCCACATTCTATGACTTCAAAATAAGAGTTCTCATGATTTCCATATCTCAAGCCAAAACAGCTCCAGGTAACCTTTGGAGTAACTGGATAATATGAACACACACATCTGCCATAAGTTTCAGTCAAGAACTCAAGGAGGTTATAGCTCTCAGCGTTCTAAACATCTGATACCTTTAACAGAAAACTTCTGCAGACTATACGAAAATGCTTCATCCTCGGCTTTGTTTAAATTATACCTGTGTTCTGATTTTGATCCCAAAAGAAAGGAATAGATTTTTTAAAAATGTAGATATCTTTAAATTTGCATGTACTTCCTGCTGAGTTGTGTCTTGTTTTGCAGAGCCAGTAAGTCATTAAAAATCAAATCAGAACCCTGGAAAATGTAATTTATTTCCTATGGACTCTTAAGTAGAGCTGTTTCCAAAGCAAGATGTTTCATCTTCCATTCTGGATCTCTCTGTTTTTTCCACTGAGAAACACATTTATGGTATTCTGTGCAGGGAAGACTCCTAATCAGTCCCAGAAAAGTCTGCTAAATAGTGGAGAGAAAAATCTATGGATAATATTAAAAGTTAATATTGAGCCTAGTATTTTATTTCAGACTGAGTTTGCCACTTTGAATGAACAAAGTATGATTTCCCTAAACCAGGCCTGCTCTGCTCAAACCTGGCTGTTCATTCATTCATTCATGGATGGGAGAAAATACCCCCAGGACCTGCCATTCGCAGAGCCTGTCTTTGAGGTCTTCTGATTTCTCTCTTGGAGCCATTCCCCAACTTCTAGAGACTTGTATGCTAGAGTCTCTATCCCACCTCAAGCCTGCATAGCCCCTTTCAGACACAAATATATCAGCTGTTCCACTAATTCATTTAAAATTCCAAATGTGTTGTAAAAGAGGAGGCCTGCTCATTCAGAGAAGCCAGTGGTGAGTGAAGTTTCCAGCTGACACCAAAGTGAGGTAAAGAAAGTGTAATGTCAGAACTGCAATCTTAGCAAAGGGTCCTTGCTTCATATTTCCCTTATAAACAGTCGTCTACAGGAAGAGGAGAAAAAAGCTTCCCTCCTCCTCCAAGTCTGAAACAGAGGGAAGATTTGCCTCCCTCTCACCACCATCAAACAATGTGCATCTGTGAAGACCTGGGAATCTTCAGGGTCGTATGAGCACCAGGTCTAGAATTCTTCAGGATGCTTCGAACTCTCCTGCCCATTCACCGCCTTCATAGTCAGTGCAAACAAAGCCTATCTCACACTTGTATTGTGACCGTTCCACGTAGGTTAACAGGCTCCCTTCAGTTGCTTTGATGATAAGATTCACAGTTTCTATTCTTCTCTCTATACTACAGTGCCCAGCAAAATGCAGTGTACATGGAGGACACAGTAAATACACACATGATATAACACATACAAAGCACTTGGCACAATAGCAAGAACACTTTTAAATGTCTCAGATGTGTTTTATCTGCTTGATGCTTTTGCTGAGTCCCTACTCATCTCCTAGACGTGGTCATCCACTTTGTAGAGAAAAGCAGACAAAAAAGCTTATAGAGTTACATTATTAAACAAATATTTGTGGGGGCCTATCGAGTGCCAGGTACTCCACTAAGTGAGAGGGATTCAATGGTGTGAACTCGGAGGAAAAAAGGCACCTACTAAGAAGGGCTTCTGGTGGCTCACTGGGCTTTAAAAAAAAGAAAAAGGCAGAGCCTAGTAGCCATTTCGGCACAGGGAGCCTCTCACACAAAATGCATGTTGCCAAGAAGCCTCTACACTAACCTGCCTGCCTCTGTGCTGAACTGCCTGCCTGCACTGTTTCTGCCACCTGAACCAGCCCTTATGAAGTTCTCCCGGAGTCCTATTTCAGCCATAGGATTGAGGCTTTCCCCATCCAGTCAGAGCTATGCAGCTCTGACCAATCAAAGAGGCCCTATTCTGACCAATCAGGACAGTGTCTCTTGAATTAATCAGACTGGGAGGATTTGGCACTCTCATTTGTATGAGAACAGATCAACTAGGGACCAGAGCAGTAACTTCTGTCCATATAAGCCAGCTCCCCTCCACCTGGGAGAGGGCACTTGCCCTTTTCACCAAAGAAGGAAGACTGTGTCTCCTTAGCTGAGCTGAAATACCACATAGGTCTCACATGAAGCAGAGCAGCACGGAGTGGAGCAGAGAGAAGCAGACAACCACAAAGCAGAGCAGAACTGTCTAGGATCAGGGGTGTCCAACCTGTGGCCCGTGAGCCGCATGAGGCCCAAGATGGCTACAAATGTGGCCCAACACAAAATCGTAAATTTGCTTATAACCTTTTTCTTGTTCATCAGTTTTTGTTAGTGTTTGTGTATTTAATGTGTGGTCAAGACAACTCTTCTTCCAGTGTGGCCCAGAGACGCCAAAATGTTGCACAGCCCTGGTGGATGGAGAGGGGCCGCCGGCCCCAGAGCTGCCCTGTAGCCCTGTTATTTTCACAGCTGCGCTGTCTCACCGCTGAGCTGTTCCATGGCCGCACTATTTTCACAGCCACACTGCAGCACTGCTGAGCTGTCTGCACCGGACGCAGTGCCTTTCTTCACTGCATCCCAATCGGAGATTACCGTCAGTGTTTGAATTGGTGCCAATGACCATTGGTTGACAACGATAAACACGACAAGAGGGTCTTTTTAAAGCATTTATTCCAGGAGGGGAACCCAACTATGAGATAGACATTTGCAATGAAATGTGATACAAAATAAGGTGAGGGTGATCACAGGGTGTTGTCACAGCTTACAGGAGGGTCACCCGACCCAATCCAGAGGAGAAAAGTCTAGCAGTGGTGTCCAGCCTTTTGGCATCTCTGGGCCACACTGGAGGAAGAAGAGTTGTCATGGGTCACACATTAAATATATTGTGATGTGTAATCACAAGAAAAACCTCACAATGTTTTAAGTAAATTTACAATTTTGTGTTGGACTGCATTCATAGCCATCCTGAGCCTCGTGCAGCCTGAAGGTTGCAGGTTGGACATCCCTGGTCTAGGGCTTCTTGCAGGCAGTGACATTTAAAGTGAGACCAAAACAAAGTGTCAGAATTAACCAGGTGGTGGTCAGGACAGATTCCTGGCAGAGGCACAGAGGGAGAGGGCAGAGAGGATGGGCCAGCAGGTATGGCGGGGCTGTAGAACGGAGGAGCCATTATGGAGGGTTGAGGTGGAAATGCACATTGGGCCAAGGCTATAAGGACAAGGGTCCACTTGGGAGCTGCCTTCCTACGCTTATGAAGAGATATAACCATTTCTTGGCATGTGGGAAGAAAATATCCTCCCTTCCCTGTCTATTAAACTTTTGGCCTTTTTATAATGAAGCTGAGTAAGAAGCAGCAAGGATCCAATGAATCCGTTTGTCTGAAAAGACCAACAAGATGATTAATGTTTGACCAATGGGAAGAACTTGGAAGGAAAGATTGTGTGGAGTAACTGTTTACTTTCGTATTATTGAACAGATCTACAGTGGTCACTAGGCTTATTGCTTAAGCCAGCCCAGGAAGTTAATTGAACTGGTACCTACATTTTCACAGCAGGCCAGCCATTTTTTAGGTTATTTGGAAAAGCATGGTACCAACAGGGGTTAACTGAGGGTCCACTATTCTAGCTGTAAATGAACCTTAGAAATCCTCATTTCCATTTTAGGAGTAAGGGGACAACCAGGCACACTGCTTACTGTGAGCACAGCTGGTGTGTGAAACCAGACCCCTTGACCCCTGGTCCCACTCTGTCCACAGAGACACGCTATCATTGACTGTTATTTTTTTGTTTCACTTAAAAGCTAGTCTATGTGGCACACAGTGAAGTGAACACTAAGCATATGATACACGTTTAATTGGACGAATAAAGGCAGCCAACCTGGAGAAAGGCATTTAAGCTTTAAATAATCTAATTTATCTCTTGCCCTTCATCAAGATGATGTATGTTAAAAAATTGCAAGAAAAGGCTGATGAAGGGCAGTTAAAACCACCTGCCCAGCATTTGTGGATAAGGCAAAGAGTATTCTTATATGGGAAGAATATAAGAGTTCTATATCATATGTGAAATATAAGAATTGATACCAATTTTGCAAAAGGAAGTAGACATATTTATAAATATGTCTGTGCAAGCAGACTGGAACAGGTACAATGACACACAGACTTGGAGAGAAAATGGAAACACACGGGTTAGAATTATAACAATAACAGTTTTCCCTGGGATTTTAGAACTTTTTAAATGATCTTTTCACAATATCCAAGTTGTTTTAATGGTGTAATCAGAAAATATATATGTTTAAAGTGAGTGACCATGACAACTCCCAGCTTTAGGAAGAACAAGCACATCTTGAGTGACTGTTGGGCCTGGCATTTCATTGCTCATGGTCAGACAGGCCACGGCGCATGCTTCGTCGTCACTGTTCTTATGGAATTTTAGTCTGTGGCCAAAGGTCTGGCTCTTTATGAATGTAAATTTGAAATGCCCTCTTCAGAAGATTAAAACAACTTGTATTTTCCAGGGAACTAGTTATTTACTAAGTACCTAACTTCTACCTAGAAATGCAAGCATGTGCGGATTCTGCTTGTGCTGTTCTAATATAGTCACACACACACACACACACAAAAAGATTCCACTCCCAGGGGGTTAGTAAGTCCCTGAAACAAATCATCAACGATCATCACGCCACCAGGGATTCAAGGCACCACGAGCAGATGTGAGGGTGACTTAAAAGAGCAAAACGACATTCTTCTTGCTGATGGAGTGACATAGGGCTGCCTTTCCCAGCGATGTGTAACAGGCTGCACCAACTTCATCTCCCAGAGGGTATCACGCCAGCCAGCGTGATCTGACTTTGGAGTTTCATTTTTAATAATACAGGCTGCTGTGGGCATGCCTAAGTTAACCCACAGGGGAACTGCTTAGGAGCCCATTGGGAGAACATCACAGAGTGAATATAAGCCTTGATGACTGCCTTCAGCATATTCCAGACAGTGACATTCAACTTCATAAGGTACCACGGGTCCTTCAAGTCCTTATTACTGCCCCACCTTGTGGCCTTGTCTAGAGTCAATTCCTTGGCACCTCTGAGGCTGTCCACCTTGGTATGAAAAGGGATGAGTGAAAATGGAATAAAATGTATAAAATTGTATAAAATTGAGAAAAAATATATTGGAAGTGATTTCAACTTCAGGAAGTTTTAAACAGTTTGGGAATAGGCCAGTTGGTAGTGCAAGCTGGAGAAGGAACTCAGCTCTGCACTGTATTGAATTGAAATGTTGAGCTTTCTCTTTAACTGGATAGCCACACACCTTGGAGAAGGAAGATTTTCACATGCCAATAAGCAGTGTGGCCCTGGGTGTCATGATGGAACAGGTGTTATGCTAAGCTCCAGGTACATGAAGCAAAATCCAGGCCCTATATTTCCACAAAATCCAGATCACATCCTACAACTCCATTTCTCACCACGCAAAGAATAAACCCTCACTTTCTCTGCGGCCTTCAGGCCCTACATTATCTAACCCTGACTTCTGCTGGGACGTGTTCCTATTCCATCAGCCACCCAGCCCTTTTGGGGTTTTTAAACTCATGTGCTCATTCCTCCTCCAAGGCCTTGCCCTTGCATTTTCCCTGACTTAGACACTGTCCCCAGATCTTCACCTAACTGGCTCCTTCTTGCATTCATAGTCTCTGCTCAAAGCCACGTCTTTAGTGAAGCCTTACCTAACCACCCAGTCTAAATCAGCAGTCACTTTTCTGCACATCAACACACCTTCACTTTCTCTGTAGTACTGATATTTAATCTGCTAGCTTAGTGGTTCCCTTTTTTGCCTCCTCTGCTAGAATGTCTGTTCCTAGAGAACAGGACTCTGATCTGTTTCACTTTATCTCTAGTGTCTAAATCAGTGACTGGCCCATAATAGGAATCCAATAAATCTTTGTTGAATGAATGAATGAATGAATGAATGAGTGAGTGAGTGAATGACTGGCACAGTCTTTTCCCTCGAGCCCCTCAGAGTCTGGTAAATAGAACTGAAGAAGATGCTAACACAGAGTTATAGACAGCACAGAGGAGAGACACATAGCCCAGACTGGGGCTTAGGAAGACCATGCAGAAAGGAGGAGGCCTATGCTAAATCCTGCTCTCTAGAACCAGTTAAGAGAACAAGATGTTCCAGGTACAGGGACCAGCATGAGCTAAGAGTGGAAACATGAAACCACTAGGATGTGAAGGGAAGTACAAGGTTGATAAGGGCATGAGGTCAAGAGTTCAAGAGGATCCATCTCATGGAGTACCTGAAACTGAGAAATCTGGACCTTCCACTGAGGCTAAATAAATGGTCTAAAGGGGCCAGCACCTGAAACTGAGATTAATAATTATGCTATTATTTACTGTTATTCCAATGCTCCTTCTCTCTACCTCATTGCTTCTTATTCATGGGTTAGAGAAGAGTCTCAATGAGTATATTCTACAAAACCGGAGTCCAATACATCAAAGAAGAAAAAATTCAATACAGTTTATAAGAAATTGTCTAGCATCTGCTTCCTTCCTTCCTTCCTTTCTTCCTTCCTCCCTTCCTTTTTTCTCCTAAAGACACTAGGTCTGTGGCAAGGTACATTGGTACATCCGAACCCTAATTTTCCTCAGAAAGGAGATGGGCATACACTCTGGCCAGAGTTTCCCTTGTGTATCACATGAGATCAACAACCAATCTCTAAGCGCATTCTGTGCCTGCCCTGATAGAGAGCTTGAAAGCAATGTGAGTCAACATTGTGCTTTTTCTGCAGCCTCGAAAAGTTGCCAAACATTTTAGAAAAAAATGGCATATGAATAGGATATCAGATAAAACTTTTGTTGAAACAAGTTCTTTTTTCTATGCATTCCATTCAAAACAACAAAACCCAAAAGTCAACCCGTCATATATTATCTAAAAATTATTCACAAAATGTTTGCCTTGTTGGAGGGCCTTAGCAACGAGCTCCTTGTCTCTTCCTTCCTCCCCCATCCTTCTCATTCATGAAGGCGATGACTCACACTAGTGCCCCGTGGACCGTGGGGCAGGGGCTTTTCCGGGGCAGCCCACCTCCCCTGCTCCTTTGGAAAAAAGCCCTACAGTGAATCAAGTTCATTCAGCAAAGCTAGGGGAAAATATGTGTCTGGCAATCTCACACGCCTCTCTCTGTGCTTGTCTGGACAAAACTGGGGTGGACGTCACATTTTTTTCCTTTTTGTCAGAAACGTCTATATGAAATTGCATATTTTCACAAGAGTGCCACCCAATAGGGATTTTGAAGCTGCAGGATCGGTATTATCACAGTTGGAACAAAGGCACAAAGTAAGCTGATCATGTGTTCCAAACTTAGCAACTGTACATTGGTGGTCTGGAACACAGAAATCATCCAATAACAGTTACATGTGTAAGGACCGGAAGGAGTCCACCATGCTGATGAGCTTTGAACTGTTGGAAAAGGTTGCTGTTTTGTTTTTTTTTTTAAATAACAGGAGGCAACCTACTGTGAAAATTAATAACTGGAAACCTCATTTAAAATATAGTCCAGAGGCAAAGAAGAAAAAATTGTTATACATTCAATGGACACTAGATGCCAACAGGAAGAGATGTACCTTGAATCTCCTACAGAAAGAGATTCTACATTATAGCCACGTGCCATTTAACAACAGTGACACATCCTGAGAAATTTGACGTTAGGCACCTTCCGTGTTGAGTGAACATCATAGAAGGAAGTTATGGAAACCTACATACCTGGACTTATGGTATAGGCTATTGCTCCTAGGCCATAAGCCTGTAGAGCAGGTTACTATACAAAAACCATGACATTAAATCAAATACAAGAGGAAATGTTGCAATCAAGAGACACAGTAACGGATGTATGAGGCCACTGTTGCTGTAACACAGCACGCTGTTTTACGGAAAACTTTTTTATGAGTGGAAAGAGGACAGTCTAAAACAATGATAAAAATATAGTAAATACATAAGCCAGTAACACAGTCATTTATAATCATCATCAAGACTTACATACTGGATGTAATTATATGTGCTATACTTTTATACAACTGGAGGTACAGTAGGTTTGTTCACACCATCATCCCCGCAAGCACGTGAGAAAGGAGTTGCACTAGGGCATTACGATGGGTTTCACGTCAATAGGCAACAGGAATTTTTCAGCTTTATTATAACCAATGGGACCACCAACTTATATGCAGTCCGTTGTTGATCAAAATGTTAGCTCACAACTATGCTACTTCAGCAGGAGGAAGAAAAAAGTCAAGCTTACCCAGTAACAGCTCAGCCAATGGGAAACTAGCATAACTCAGCCAATGAAAAGTCACTATACATAGAACTTTCAGTTTCCTCCAATGGACTATTTGTTTACAACAGCTTCTCCTAAGTCTATAAAAGAACAGTTCCTCTCCTTTGTTTCTCTGGACTTGTGCATGATCTCCATTAGACTACATGTCTCAATTTGCAGTTATTTATTGTTCCTTAATAAACCCATTTTGCTGGAGAAATATCTGGCTATTTGCTTAAGGTCAACATTACACAGCAGCAGTCAAGAAGACAGCCATCAGAAATGGAAGCTAGTGAGACATGGGCCCAGCAGTCAAAAGCATCAAAGCTATCTCTATGAGGTGTCATGCAGGGAGCTATCCATGGACCAGAGAGAGAGGAACAAGTCTCATCCATTCAACCAGAGCACCAGTACATTGCAAGATACTGACTCCCTCATTCCATACATCATTTTACTCGAAGGAGACTCCACAGCACCAAGAAGTTCACTGTTTTTTTTCCTCTCTTTTATATATTATTTATTGCCATGCCACAGAGAATGGCTTGTATCGGAACATCTCGTTTTTTAACAGCCAGGGACACATTTTTGTCATGGCGACTACATAGAGAAAACATTAGGCAAATGTGACAGTGAACTAAAGAGTTAAGAAGAGAAAGAAGGGTCCTGTGGAAGAAAAGAACCAAGCCCACAACGGCAATGCTTGCTGTTCTCCTCGGCTTTAGAATGTAAAAGACCCAGTAAAGAGTGCTGAGTGGTAGAATAATAGGTTGTCCTTGTACTTAAGGGAAAAAAAGAGCCACAAAGACATAACAATGAGTAAAGCTGAAAGGATCAGAGAATGTATGAATAATCAATATCTGGCAGAGGAGAGGATGAGATAGTGTCTCAGATAGAACATACTTTGGAGGCAACAGTAAGTAAATTCAGATATGTGAAAGACTATAGTTAAACAATAATAAACGGCAGCTCATATGGATGCCATAATCAGGAGAATGGAATGACGAAAGTTTAATGAATTTTAAAAATCATTGCTGCCACAATAAGTTAGAGCCCTGGAAAGCAAAGGGGTCTGAATTTACTGATGTTGATTAAAGAGGGGAGTAAGGAAGTTCTAAGCAGAAACCATCACGTTTCCAATTTCGGAATGCCCACTGGAAAAGGCTAACCCCAAGTTAAAAGCAGAAAAACAGAGCACCCTGGAGAGAGAGAAAAGGGAGTGGGTGGGCACAGGTTGAAAATGGAGTGTGGTTCCCATTTTCCAGAACAGATTACAAAAGCAACCTCGCCCAGTGTTGTCAGGTTTGACCAGCTGAGCAGCGCTGATAACCTTCATCTATCTGTGAAAAGTTCTGCGGCTGGGGAGGGTTTACAATAAATGTCAGAAAGGTTACAGTTTGTGCTAGTAGTTTCTCATGTTCACAGATACAGTATCAAAGGGGGCATGTCAGCTGTAGACAGAGAGACAGATCCCAAGAGGTAATTAAAATGTGTAAGTGCCAAGAAGGCACAAGGGTCATGCTCACTCCTTTGCCCCCACTCCTCCTCCACACACCTGTGTGTACAGTCAAGCTATGCTCCAAGCAACTTAACACCTATAGTAACCCAAACTGTACTTTTGAACTTACCTGGTCTGACATACTCATTTCACAAGTAAAGATACCAAAACACAGAGAGGGTGATGGCAGGGCCATTTCACACGGTAGGAAGGGTAATTCCTGGCCCAACGTTTGTTTTCACACTTTATAACATTGGCGTTTTAATTTAAAAGCAATTGGGCTTACATCGCAGTGCTCCAAGACAAACACTTCTGAACCACAAAGGAAGGATGACTACTTGGTATGTGGAAGAGGTGTGGCGCATGCTTTCTCTTTGCTGACTAACTTGCACATTCTGACTGTACTCATTCCAGAAAATGCCCCAGGCCCCACATTTTCTGGTGAACCACCCTCTTCCCATTTCTAATTGATGACATTTACACTTTTGGTTTGAATCAGGGAGTAATCCTTTATTCATGATCCAGGTTGGGCCCCCTCTCTGGTTTTCCTCGTTAGGATAAAGAGGATCTCCTTTAGACATCATTTCCATGGAGTGCTTTCTTTTTTGCCCTGAGTTATCAATGGAGTCCCTCAGGGAAAACTGACCATATGTGGGCAGGTTAAGATACTTTTATGGAAACCAGAAACATGCCCTTGGTGGAGAATGCTCCAAAAAAAAAACCTAGTAAGTGCTCCCCAAAAGCACTGGGAGAGCTGCACCTGGGAAGTGAGAATAATGTGTTTAATGTCTCCAAAGTTGCCCCCTATTACCACCAACCTAGTAGGAATTAAAACTTTAATTAAGTTAAGCCCTAAAAGAGAAAGAATGCTCTAGGAATAGAATTCATAAAAGCCTAGACCAGCAACCACTCGGATGTGCTCCTTCCATGAACCATCTCTCGGCTTTTTTAATGGATTGATTAGTTGCTTGATTGATCGATGAATATTTGCACCTGCAAAAACATTTCTCCGAAAATTAACAGGGTCACAAAATTAGGATCAAGCTCACTCCTCCATTCCCTGTCACTATCAAAAATATCTTTATCCTACTTCTTACCTCAATGTTAAAATACAGAGTCAAGGCCTTCCGAATCAGAGATTCAGAATCAAATGGAGAGAAAGGGAAAGCACGGGAATGGATTTGCAGTCACACTCTTTAATAAATATCGGTGTCACTCACTCAGTTCTCTGTTGTTCAGGCTCACCACAACTCCGGAAGCCACTGGTTTCGATGATGCTTTCTTGGGATGCCAGTTGATACCCAGCTGGGAGCAAACTCAAGAAGGGAGTTCTGATTTAATGAACCTTCATGTCTCCTGAGGGTCCATTTGAATGCTAACAGAAGTAAAATTCTTTCCTTGTGCCACAGATCATTGTATGTTCTCCTTAAGGAGATTTTACCCCGGGTTGACATAAGAAATTGGCCTGATCTTTTCATTCACCAATTAAATGCAGAATGCGATTTGGATCATCTCCAGCGACTTCCCACTGGCAACACGCATTTACAAATGTAGACTCTCATTACTCATTACGTCCGTGTTTAAACAGAATCAGAAATGAAATGGTGAAATAGAACTTCCCATTTTTAAAACTTGCTGAGAGGAGTTAAGGGTCATACAAAATTCCACGCTCTCTATTCAGGTTACGCTTAGGAAACAGCTACCACCGAATAAATAGTGAGGCAGTGATTAGATTCTTCTAAACACAGAACTGTTCTACTGAGGTATTATGCATTTGTAATGCTTTCAAACGTGTCACTTTGCATATTATTTTCTGATCAGGAAGAATGCAGATGCAGTTTAAAAAAGGGTCACATTTCGTACAATAGGTTTATCTTTTGTATAAATGGCTTGGACACAGCTCTTCTTCCACCTACATGGATTCCAATGCAGAGTTTCCCACTATGCGATTTTTTTGAGTGACTCTGAAACATGTACCACTTGTCAGGCCCTGAATAACCAGTGAATTACTTTTCTCAAGGAAACTTTATCTAAGCCCTTATATGTGTCTCTAGTGTGTATAACTCTAGCTATTCAACTCAAAAGCTGTAACAAAATGACTATTTTCAGAAAACTACAACACTTATTCCTGACAACTGGAAGACATTCTTTAATCATTGATTGCAGCCGCCATTTTGTCTGTACTAAAATCATGTTTAATGTTTATAGCTCATAATTTAATTTTTAAATTAAAAAATTTACACAGCCCCTAGGTTTCTATTTCCTCATGTATTTACTTACTCTGCTATAGAAAGCGTCTTTGGGGATATACACGGATAGAAAATTTACTTTTAAGTTTCTAGTGATATTTTAAAGATTAACCTTTTTCCCCGAAGAAGGCGTTCACAGCAGAAAATGAAAAGCAGTCCTGTGTTTTTCTCATGATAAAGTACAAACCTCTGAAGATAATGTTTGGCTCTGCTAACTCTGAGTATCAGCTCTTATTTACTAGTAATTTCTAGCTTTTCTATTTATCACCTTGGTTATATTGCCTTACTGAAAATTGTGTTAACAACCCTAGAATGTTGAATAGCCCCCCGGGGCGGATCCTAGTCTGAAATCCTGTGAAACCTGCAGGCTCCTGATGAAATCCTTTGGTGGAGAGAATGTGGGTGAGGGGTATGAAGTCAAACGAGGTGTGTCCTTGTTATAGATTCTCTCTAACTAGCTGGTGCTCGTTTTCTCCAATTATTTACATTTTCTTCCTCCTTCGAAATGATTCCGTCTGGACCTTGTTTTTCTCTCATCATCTCACCACTGAAAGGTAATTGCCTTAGGAGCTAAATATGTTTTTCTTTCCTCATATGTCTCTGTGGTATCATCATCTCCTTCCCAGCAACTGCTTCACAACCTTGACTTTTTAAATGGGCTGATTTACTACTTTGCGATTACTTTCTAGAGTGGTTGTCTTTATTAACAAGTTTGTTTAAGGGGCAAATTAGATAAAAAGTCTTATGTCTAGAGTTTATTTCTCAAATTTATCTTTAGTCTTCAACATTCTCTATCTATATTCATAGACAGAGAAAACATGGTTGTTGTTTGTTTAGTTTTCCTTGCAATCCTTCGGAAACAATAACTCCAAGGATTATTTATTTAGAAAAGATAATGGAAGAACCTCTAGCTAACCCATTTATATGAAAGGCTAATTTGTATAGAAAGGATGTACTATTCCTGAGTGATAAATACATAACTTTCTTTAAGCTGGTAATTCCACTCTTCTCTTTAAAATTTTAATGTCATTTTTTATTTTTCAACTACAACTTATATTCAGTATTATTTTGTATTAGTTCCAGGTGTATAGCATAGTGGTTAAATAATCATATACTTTGAAAAGGGTGAAGGGATTAAGAAATACACAACTTGTTACAATGTTAAGGCTATGGCAGCTTGAGTAGATGAAAATTTGCCGATTTGCTCCATACGGCTAAGATGATATCACCTCTGTTTTGTAGATTAGGTAAGAATGGTTTTGCAGATGAAAGCTTTTGCTAGGTTGGTCCAAATGGCAGAGGAAGGAGTTAAAAATAATGAACAAACTTCCTCTGACTCTGAAGTCTATCCTGCTAGGCTTTGATTCAGTATCACCCCAACTTTAAGCTAAAAATTCTTTGCTTACTAGATTTTCCAAATTGGAGATGTCTCCCAGCTTCACTTAATGCCAAGATAATTTTAGAGAACAGTACTATGTAAATCAGCAAATGAATAATAACTGCAGAAATAACTACATGTGAAAATACCAATTAGCCAATAAATCACTTAATTAGTCCTACTTGTTTTGCTTTAAGATGCTATTCAATACTTGAATGCTACTGCATATGCAGTGTATATTTTTCATTTATTTTGGTTTTCCTTTGAATTTAATCTTTATTGTATTTTTTCCATTACCATTTAGTCTCCTTACATGCTCCTCCCCCAGCAATCACCACACTGTTGTCCATGTATGTCCATGAGTCCTTTTTCCTTTTTGTTCAATCCCTCCACCCTAACCTGCCCTCCTCCGCTAACTGTCACTTGATTTCCATCTATGAGTCTGTCTCTGTTTTTCTTGTTAGTTCAGTTTGTTCATTAGATTCCACATATGAGTGAAATCATATAACATTTGTCTTTCTCTGACTGGCTTATTTCACTTAGCATAATGTTCCCCAGGTCCATCCATACTATCACAAAGGGTAAAATTTTCTTCTTTTTTATGGCTGAGTAGAATTCCAATATGTAAATGTCCCATAGTTGTTTTATCTACTCATCTATTGATGGACACTTGGGCTGCTTCCATATCTTGGTGATTATAAATAATGCTGCAATGAACATAGGGGTGCTCATATTCTTTTGAATTAGTGTTTTGGGTTCCTTTGGATAGATTCCCAGAAGTGGGATTGCTGGGTCAAAAGGTAGTTCCATTTTTAACTTTTTGAGGTTCTTCCATACTGCTTTCCATGGTGGCTGCACCAATCTTCATTCCCACCAACAGTGCAAAAGTGTTCCCCTTTCTTTAAATCCTCACCAACACTTGTTGTTTGTTGATTTATTGATAAAAGCCATTCTGACAAGTGTGAGATGGTATCTCATTGTGGTTTTAATTTGCATTTCTCTGACAATTAGTGATGTTGAACATCTTTTCTTATGTCTATTGGCCATCTGTATGTCCTCTTTGGAGAAGTGTATATTCAGGGCCTCAGTCCGTTTTTTAATTGATTTGTTTGTTTGGTGTTGAGTTTTGTAAGTACTTTATACATTTTGGATATTAACCCCTTATCAGATGTATTGGCAAATATGGTCTCCCATTCTGTGGGTTGTCTTTTTATTTTGTTGATGATTTCCTTTGTTGTGCAAAAACTTTTTAGTTTGATGTAGTCCCATTTGGTTATTTTTTCTTTTGTTTTCCTTGCCTAGGGAGATATACCCAATAAAAAATTTCTATGAGCAATGTCTAAGATTTTGCTGCCTATGTTTTCCTTCTAGGGTTTTTATGGTTTTTGGTTTAACATTCTAACATTGAAGTCTTTGATCCACTTCGAATTTATGCTTGTGCGTGGTGTAAGAAGGTGGTCTAGTCTCATTTTTCTGCCAATATCTGTCCAATTTTCCCAACACCATTTACTGAGTAAACTATTTTTAGCCATTGCATGTGCTTGCTTCCTCTGTCAAATATTAATTGACTATAAAGCTGTGGGTGTATTTCTGGGCTCTCTATACTGTTCCATTGATTGATGTGTCTGTTTTTATGCCAGTACCATGCTGTTTTGATTACAACGGCCTTGTAGTATAGTTTGATATTAGGTAGCATGATTCCTGCAACTTTGTTCTTCTTTCTCAGGATTGCTATTGCTATGAGGGGCCTTTTGTGGTTCCATATAAATTTTTGAAATATTTGTTCTATTTCTGTGAAATACGCCATTGCAATCTTGATAGGAATTGCATTGAATCTACAGATTGCTTTGGGTAGTATTGACATTTTAATGATGTTAATTAAAGCACCACAGGATGGGGCAGAGTAATTCCTGCCAGTGGGGGTATTGCTTCCCCTCAGGCTGATGCCATTCAGAGAAGAGTGTTCTCCCTGAGAGAGATGGCTCCTTCAGTATGGGGAATGACTCAGCATAGCAATCCTGGCAGTTGTTACTTCAGTTTTCTCCCCAGAGCCACCAATCCCAGACTCACCCCAAGAATCTCTAGTCCATTCTGCCCTCTCTTTGCCAGTGTCCAGGGTTATGTGGTTACAAAAGAAATTTTGTGCTTTGACCCTTTAAGAGGCTCTGTGCCTCCAGCCTTTTCTCCCTGGCAGACAGAAACCCTGCTGCTCTTCACAGCTGGGTGTTATCTGGGTTCCTTTCTGGCTCTTGTGCTGTAAGCTGGGGAGTACGGCTTGGGATTTAGACCTCATATTTCTTGGGGAGAACCCCCCACTGTTGAAACATCCCTCTGGCACTTCAGCTACTGTCCATGGGAGCCCAGCCAGCCCTCTTGTGTCTCCTCTGCACTCCCTACCAGTCACGTTGTGATGAAATGGTTTCTTCTGTTTGCCTGCAGTCATAAGGCTTCTCTCCAGCTAGTGTTCAGCTGTTAATTCTGGATGATTTCTCTACAGTTTACTTGTAACTCCAGACTGGTCCTGGGAGGAGGTTAGCATAGCTTCCACTTATTCCTCCACCGTCTTGGGTCCCTCAGCAATGCATATTTTTAAACTTTTTATTTAAATGATGTCATTATAGATTAACTAAGTGTCCTAATCATTTAAAAATAAATCATGAATTAGTTCACTTTCTGCATACTGTTGGCAAACTATTTTTCTAATTGCATTGCATATAATTCTGCAATGTAATTAGATGGAATTTATGATTTTTTATTGTAAAAATAATAATGTAATGTGATTAATCCTAAGTGAAGAGAATTCTACAGGTCAACTAAGCCTTGCCCTTTCAGATATTTTTGCAGCCATGGTTTTGAATGGACAAGATTTGCATTATCTCTTTCACTATGCATGCTACAAAATGAAATATGGTTGTAATCTTGGATAGACTCTTCAGCTATGGAGCAATGCAGAGACAGTGGTACCCAAAAGGAGATTAAGAACTTACTATTCCAGTTTGTATATGGCTACACTCAACTAAGTAAGATAAGCAGCCCTGGGTGAGAACTTCTTCCTTAAAGATGGATCCTTCGTGCTTGGAATCCCTGGGAAGCATCCAGAGAAACAACCACTGAAGAGCAAGCCATCTAGTAAGCACCCACATATTTTCTTTGTACCCTAGTACCTCGTTGCTGCCTCTTTTAGGGATTTCCTTGGTGTTTTACTTAGATAGCTGATTACGTATTATCACCAGACACCATGCCTGGCCTCTGCTCAGAATAAACTATATTGATAAACCTATGTAAATGAAACTAAACTGAAAGAAATACCAATAGGCAAATTCCTTTTATGCTATTACTCAGACCTGAAGGAGCGGTCTTTATTTACTGCCAAGCTATTTTAATAGATCATTCAATAGATCACTCTGAACTTGCCTTGGTTTTCCCAGGATTTTACAGGGCAACTAGAAATTTTAAAATTAAATTTTGGATAAATACAAAAGAGCAGAACACAAAGCTGGAATACTAAATATAATTAAAATAAGTTTTGAAAATATGCGTAAAGTAAGTCTAAAAGCAAATATTTCAAAACAAATATTAAAAGCAACAATTTCAAAATGTTTGTTTTTGCATGGTAGGATTTTCAGTGTTTTATTTTTTTCTTTGTGTATTTTCCAAGGTTATATGCTAAACACATATATCTTCTGTATTAGAAAAAAATGAATAGCCCAAAATGATACAATAGACATTTCTTTGTATTAAAAAAAAAGTTCTGAATGTTCTTTCTTTACTTTTTCCTATTGCATTCCTTTCAAAACAGAAGTGGGTACGGAAGCACACGCATCTGCATACAGGTCTATAGATACACATGGTTCCAACATGCTATGCTCCTGCTTACAGACTTCCAACGACTGTACCTCACAGCCAGAAAATTTGCACAAGTTTTGGCCAGGAGCTCTTTAATGTGATGGAAGTCGATGGTGAGTCTTATTTACATGTCTTGCCAATAATGGAATCAGGAGGCTAATTTCAAGGCACATGTACTCACAGTAGTGCAAAAAAACCCTGCCCGATCACTTGACTTCCCTGGAAAGAGAAGGAACAGAAGGCCATCATGATATATGTCTTCTATCAAAACATACAAAGAAGATAATTTAAATGAATTATATTTTGAAGATTCTGTCAGAAAGTAAAATCCTACTATAAGATTATGGATATTTTCAATTGTTAAGCAGGAAAGTATAGCAATAAAAGAGTTATTCTCAATCCCCTGCACTACGAGCAAGCCATGGACATCAGTGTAAGGATGCTTCCTCCAGACCCCACTTTCACCATCTCTGATGCATGCTCACAATGTCAGCACCCCACACTTCCTAGATGTGTTATTATGTTGGAGAAAAATTCAGATCCTTTAAAAAAATTTCCCCTTTATTGTGAAAGGCTTTATTCTGGACATTTTTGTATGTTTACAAAAGAAATCATTGCATAATTTGAAGAAATTTCACAAATAATTTAAAGTCTTTTCAAATTTCAATCATCTTTGCTGAAATTTTTGTCTTCAATGAGGAACTATGGAATCCCTAAATAATAACATTGGATAATTTCTTCCCTACCAAGATCAAAATAACAATATGACTGGGAATTAATATGCTGCTTGCCCTTAACAGCAAAGAGAGGATTGAACATAATCCATTACTCCCTGAATTGTTAGAATTGCTTCTTATGAGTGGGTTTTTGTTTGGGAGTGTTAATATTTTTAGTGTTTGAGGTGTGTTTTGAGGCGTTATATGATTTCAAACACAAATAGACCTTCAGTTCCTATTGATATTTTGGAAATGAGCACAGGTTCAGAAAAAAAAAATCTCTGCAATGCCTTTTATTATTAGAAAACATAGCAGCTTTGGGAAGAATGAAGAGTCAGGATGCACAAAGAAATGGAAATCATTCTTAAGTGGTACAAGTTTACCCAGAGCCTCTCCCGACAATAATTGGATTTGGTTGACTAGAGCTGGGAGTAAAGTGAACAGATGTCAGGTGATGGAGCAGAACTTGCTCTTTTCAGATTAAACAGCCAATTATGAGTGGATAATGATGTGTGCAACTGGTAGCCACTGGAAACGTTTCCAATTCAGGCCAAGTAATAAGGCTGAGATGTGAATATATTTCATTCTACAGAAGGTTGAAATCTAGATATTTAAAATAAAAAACCTCTTTTAAAACAGCAAGGAATAAGGGGTATGTTGACAAGTTTTTAGGGCTTTTGGAGATAATGTAATGAAATTAAATTGTATAAATTATGACTATCCTCTAGTTTTCTAATTAAATAAGACTGACAGCTGTTTTCAATCTGACGACCATGACCAGCCAGAACACGTTTTTTAAAAAATCTTAATTATGAGTTTAGACTATCCATACAGTTGACTAAAATCAAACAATGATGATGTCAAGGTCTTAAACATGGTTTAATTTTCAATGTTCATAAAATCACCGTCTGGACTAGTATCCTGTGTAGTACCACTGTAACAAACTACCACAAACGTGTGGTGGCTTAAAAGAACAGAAATAAATTCTCTGACATCTCCAAAGGGCAGAAGCCTGAAATCGAAAAGTGTGGGCAGGGCCGCACTCCCTTCCTCTGGAGTCCCAAGGGGAGAATCGGTTCCTCACCTCTGCCACTGTCTGGTGGCACCTGGTGTTCCTTGACTTATGGCCATATTGTCCCTTTCTGCTGCATTCACGCTGCCCTGCCCTCTGTGTGTCTGCCTCAAAATTCTGTCTCTCTCCTGTAAAGACACACGTGACTGCATCAGGCTCCACCTGAGTAATCCAGGATAAGCACCTCCTCTACAGATCCGCAACTCAATCACATCTTTTACCATACCAGGTAACACTCACAGGTTCCAGGGATTTGACACAAATGCCAGCCAGTAGCCACACATGGGAGGGAGGCACCCTAGAGTACCCAGTGCCCAGTGACCTGCCATTGACTAGGCATTGGAGACACTGTCCAGGATCAGACGGGCCTGGCCTAGATCAGCAGAACCACCCGGCTGACCCCTAGACTCGGGAGCAATAGTAAACGCTATTTCACACCACTGAGTTTTGGGATGGTGTGTTATGCAGTAATATCTAACTGATAAAACCCAACGAACCAGTCAGGAGGCCATGCCTGAGAGGAACCTTATTTTACCCACATGTGTTCTGCTACACATGACACGCTGAAGAATTTCTAAAAATGACCGATGGCCTGACACAGTATCCTAAAGAAGCAAGTAGTGGTGGCCTTTTTATGGTAACAGCGCACGGGTCCACGGGTGCAGTGCTTAGGAGGGCGAGGCGGCCGCCCGGTAAGGATTTGCCTTCTAAGAGAACTTAGGGCTCAGCGGAGAGCCCTCCTGCATATGTCTGCAGTCAATTAACTTGCCTTTTGTTCACTTCGCTGAACTTAAAGAGCAACGAGCGTCTGTTCAGAAGCCACACACCATGTTCCCTCCTGCCTACAACCATAGCAATAAACCAGAGAGCTTTCTGGTTCACTGTAAAAGTTCTCTTTATAGGAAGACAACATGGTAATGATAAAAACACCACCTATAGTGAGGCACACAGAATCTCATCACAAAGTCTCAAGTACACGCGTGAAATAAAAAGCAGCACCCTCTACCCCAACAGACATAAAGCTAAAAATAACATTCGAATTGCCCAGCCTCAGCCAATCCTGGAGATCATGTTGCTTTCTGATGTTGCACAGTGCTGTGCAGGAGTAAATGGATTGGATTTGAAGTCAAGAGAAGTGTATTTCTGATCTTGCCCTACCATCAATAGTTGCATAACCTTGACCAAGGCCCCTGGACACTTGGACAACCAGATAACTGCTGAGAATCCTGCTAGTCCTGCCAATTTGTGTCCTCCTCTTGCTCTCTGAGCTTTGTAGTTTACCACTGTGAGTGACTTGACAGAATTCAGCTTGATGTAGTGGAGAGATCTCTGCACTGAGAGGACTTGATCCTCCCTCTGTCACCAGTGTGTCGGTGACCTTGAGCATGCCCACAAGTTCCACGTCTCCACACCTTAGCATGCCCATCTGTAAGACAGGTGTTTCATTTGGGCAAAATGAGCTCTAAGATCCTTTCCAGATTAGAATGCCTGATTTCAAAATGCTCCAAGGCTCTACATTTCATAATTGATTTCTAGACAGAGAGTCTGACTGAGACTCAGGCAAGAGAGACGGAGGTGGTTCAGGCAGCCAGTTCACAAAGCCAGCGGCAAGTCACACCAAGCTTGAGACCAGTAGCTCTGACTTCTGCAAGTAGGACTAGTGGGTTCCTATTTGTGGAAGTGCTTCTGGTGTCAAGGAAAATGTCAGCCACCGCCAAAACTACATGGTTTATAAAGCATGCCAGTTGTATGACATTTTGTGGAGCCCCAGATGTGCTGAGAAGCTCAGCATAGATCCCAGACATAAAGTGGCCCAAGAGAAGCCCCAGAACTAGTCATGACTTTATGTCCTTCACACAGTCTTTGTCACACAGGGCCAGAGTAGGGCAGTTTTGCAGAACCCCCCCGCCCCGCCACCAAAAAGATAAAATATAGCAGCTCTTTTCCTGCCTCCAAGAAGACAGAACATAGGTACCCCGTGATGGAAGATTTTCCAAGCAGGGACTTGGTGAGCCCCTGGTGGCTCTGTCACGAGCACAGCCAGATTGTGTTCACTGAGCTGAGTATTTAACAAAGTATTGGAAAGCCAGGTGACGGGAAAGCCAACGCCTTCCAAGGTGCTACTATTACAATGACATGATGTGCAGGGCCAGGCTCTGGAAGGAACAGGCCTTGAGCATGACAGCTGCGTCCATGGCTTGGTGAGGTTGAAGAGACCCCCAGCAAGGCACCCACCCTTCTGCCTCTCACTTCTCATTGGAAGCAATTAGAGAAAATTAGCCCTCTGCAAAAGGAAGCCAACTGGATGCTGTGCCAGCAGGAACCGTTGCAGAATGGAAAGCATGTCACATAGGCATGCTGAACCACTTACTGAAGGAGGACAGAAAATCTGGCCTAAGAAAGAGTACGGACACCCCTTCTGTTGGCTGTCAGCCAGTCAACTCGTTCATTCTGGGTCCAAGAGGGAAGAATGTTCTTCATATTCAGAGTGGAAGGTCCTGAGTAACTGTAAGTAAATGGCTTCTTTTGAAACTCAGAGAGAGAGAAGTGGGGATGGGGTAGGAGGGGCACAGGCACTGCCCAGCCAAGGCCAAGGCCACAGCCGTGGTTCTGCAATGCACAAGCTGTACTTTGTCCACCGGGGGCACAAGTGCACCGTGCTACCGGTACCGAGTCCACTGAATGTTCCATCTCCAGCCTCTCAAGACTTTTCAAGTTCCTCCAGCCTGATTCCCACACTATCAAGTTAAAAGTTATCATCTAATTTGTAGTCCACCAGCCTCTGGGAGTGGGGTAAGATTTCAGAAGGGAAGCTGTGATCCTTAACTTCTGTCTCAAATACTGTCTTAAAGCCCAGAGCACCGTGGGGACCATTCTCATTCACACAAGCTTCCACTGTGCACCTGAAATGGATAACTAACCACTAACTCACCACTGTGTGGTCGGGTTTATGTGCACTTGTCTTGAACCAGGTCTTTTTCATTGTGATAAATACACAGAATAAAATTTACCATCCTAACCAATTTTAGGTGTGCAGTTGAGTACATTAAGTACATTAACATTGTTTTGCAACCATTATCACTACCTATCCTCAGAACTTTCCCATCATTCCAAACTGAATTTTAATATGCAGTAACCAAGAACTCCCTGATTCTCTCACCCCAACCCCTGGGAACCATCATTCTACTTTCTGTCTCTGAATGTGACTGTTCTAGATATTTCCTATAATTGGAATCACACCATATTTGCTTCTTTGTGTCTGGCTTATTTCACTTAGCATAATGTTGTCAAGTTGATTAAAAACTTGAAGTAACAAAGCCTCTAAGTTGATACGCCATCATATGGAGTAATTCCTCCTTATTTCTATCTAGTCTTTTCTTTTATTTTCTTAATCCTCACCCTAGGATATGTTTATTGATTTGAGAGAGAGAGAGGAAAGGAGTGAGGGGGAGAAAAAGAGAAAGGGAAATATCTATGTGAGAGAGAAAAACATCAATGAGTTGCCTCTCATATGCACCCCGACTGGGGATCAAACCCATAGCCTAGGTATCTGCCCTCACCAGGGACCAAACACACAACCTTTTGATTCATGGGATGATGCTTCAACCAACTGAGCCACCTGGCCAGGGCTCTATCTAGTTTCTTGAATTTTCATTTCAGAAGTTTCATTTGACCAGTGCTTCCTTTTGAACAGCCAGAGTCCTGTGAATTTGGACAGACTCCTTCATGAAGTGAGCACAGACCCTGCCAAAGGAAGTGTCAGGAAGGATTTAGATAGCCACTTGGTGGGGATATTGTAAAAGTCTGAATTAGATGAGAGTCAAACTCTCATTCTGCTCTAAAAGCTCGTGACTTTTACAGACAAATGCTTTGGTTTGTACATTCATTTGTTCACACAGGAATCTGTCAGCATTTACTGAGCACCTACTGCATGTAAACGATGAGCGTTGATGCAACGTGACGACTGACGGCACCGATCTGGCTCTCAAACTCTTTGTGAGCGAAGTCAGGAGCTTGGGCTCTGCCCCAGCAGCCCTGCGTTTGCTGTCAATTAGCTGGCGCTGGCTTGCAGAGCCAGCTACCTCTGTGCTCGACTAGAGACTTGCTTCTGGTGGAGCGTTTCTTAGTTGTGCCTCTCTAAATAGCAGTCAGAAAAACCTAACAGGCTCAAATGGGAGATCTGGGTATCAAGAGTACCTCTTGGAAACTGGTATTACCTAGAATATAATCTAGAAATATCAAGGACTTTGGGGATTTGAATAGGAGTGCCAAATTATTCCTCTGCCACATACTGACCCTGTAATGTTAAGCAAATCATTTAAACTTGCTAAGCCTCAGTTTCTTCATCAGTAAAATGGGGGTAATAGATACCCAGGCCATGGGAATCTTGTAGGAATGAAATTAGGGCACAAAATGTGACTTGTACAGGCTTGATGCATACAAGAGATTAAGAGAGTATCAGGCTCTCTTGAGGGTCTTTCTCAGAGACCCCCCTCTCCTCACAACACAAATGGAGGCCTGCAACAGGCCGCCTCTGTACCCAAAGCACCAGAACCAAGTTGGGCCACCTCCAGGCTTCTTCAGGATTGCCAGTTGGGGATTAGGAGAGTCTGCTTTAAAAAGGTCATCATGTTAGTTGAGGGAGAGAACTGCCACTTTAATGCATCAGCATAATAAAGCTTGAAATAGTAAAAACAGGTTAAATCCAAAGAAAACATATTCTCAAATGTGTTGGGAGTAACATGTGAATCTTCTTCTGGCTGTAGTTCATAACAGAGCCCAGATCAGAACTTAGGAGATAAGTCCCAGGACCACTGACAGCCTGGGTGGCTGAGGGGCATGCTCATCCAAGGAGGGGCTCATATATCCCCAGGAAGCAGGGTGGAGTTTGGCAGCCCACAGAGAGGATCGTTGCCTGGGCCGGACAGAATCTACCCAGAGTGACGAGTGCCTCAGAAGCCCACGGAAGGGAGGCAGACTGTCCCATGGAAGGTAAGGGGCGGCTCTGAGTGGCCGGAGCTGATGCGTCTGCACACGGGACTCTTCCTGACCGACGGCTATGGGAAGACACACTTGTAGCAGGAGGAGCGGCAAGCAGAGCCCAGCCTTCCGAGGATGCTGAGATGACTGTCCCAGACTCCCCAGGACAAAACCGGCTCCCCCTATCAGAAACAAGGACCTCATGACCGTGCCCGGAACAGTACAGATTTTCAGAGTGAGCAGGTGTGGGGACCTTAGTTTGGCTTCCTAATTTCAGTTGCTTCAGGAAGACCTGATTAGGTTTTAAACACATGAACAATCGCTAATTTATTCTTTTTGTTTGTTTGTTTGTTTCCTTGGATAGTTGGGTTTTCGCTGTTTCTTCCTAAATATTTCTATTTTACTTACTTATTCTGATATTTTTACTAACACTTTAGTAGTCAAGTTGTCATTTCTGAGTCATTTCTGTGTATTAGAACATTTGCTTCCCTTATCACTACAATGGAGAAGGTTCATAACTTCATTGTTCTCAATGATTTAATGCAGTATGTTAATCCAAGCCCTCAGAGAAGCAGACTCTAAAATGGGTGTGCAAGGATTTCATTAGGGAAAATGTCTTGAGAGGAAATCAGAAGGGAGCGGGGAAGGCTGGGAGAGCCTTTAGACTGAGATGCTAACCTGACCCCGGCAGAGGCCCAGGGAGGGAGTTCGCGGCAAGTGTCTAGACTGCTGTGCTGTATACACAAGGTTTGGGAGACCCCAGGGCCAAAGGGGCCCTCGGGGGAATCCTCTGTCCCACAGAAAGGAGCTGGCTTTAGGAACCTCGCCATGTGCAGTTGTTGCTGGCTCAGTGCAGTCGCTGGGAGGGACCTCAGAGCACAGCCAATAGGGTCTTTGGTTGATTACATTTTCTGGAGTTGGAGTTCTCGTGGTTACTAGAGAGACAGCATTTCTCAAGCTTGGCACTCCTGACATTTTGGGCTGGATAGTTCTCTGTCGTGGGGGCCATCCTGGGCATATGGGGTAAAGAGTAGCATCCCTGACTCCTACGCACCAGATACCAGTAGCACCCTCCCAAGTCCTGACAATCCAACTTGTCTCACAAATTGCCAAATGTCCCTTCAGGCTGGGGATGGAGGGAATAGCTTGTAGTTGAGAAACATAAGACCAGGGAAGTTTAAAGAAATTCAGGAAGGTTTCTCGGTCAACTTATAACATCAGAAGGAGGAGAAAAACATAAATGTCTTGAACTAGATATGATTATTAAGAAAAATAACTCAGCTAGGGAATTCAAAGTGAACCAGACTACCTCACCACGGTGACAGTCCAGTGTCTGGAGGTCAATTTCTGTCCCACGCGAAGTTTCCTGTCCTAAGATGAACTTCAGAGTCAAGTGTCAGACCCCAAATTTAAGAACACAAACATGAAGTTTCAACAATTAAATAGATACTCTTTTTAGCATAATGTGTCATATTATAATGCAAGCAGAAGCCATGCTTATTTTGGAGATGGATAAAAATACCTCCGCGCCAGAGTGTACACACATTACCAGGACACAGTGACTTCACGTTTAATTCAACAGGAACGTGTGTGTCGGGAATGGAAATTAAACTCGGGAATGAGGCAGATGAGGTTCCCGGAATCAAGCATCTCAGACTTGATTTTCATGAAATCATCAAAGAGCCTTTGACTTGCAGGATTCTGCAGAGCCCTGGGTACACACCCCCGTATGTGTTTCACCTGGCCGGCAGAGCTGATCCCCACTTTCCCTTGAAGTGGCTCTGGGTGTGGCTTTCACCTGAGGCTTACATCTCACCTGGACTCCTCCTGCTTCCCTTTCTTCCTTTTCCACAGTGCAGCCAAAGCAGGTCCATTGGAACGAGTCAGACCCCGCTCCCCTTTTACTCAAAGGCCTCCAAGGCTTCCCCTTTTCTCCAAGTAAAGGCAGAATTCTTACTGTGGCCAAGAAGCCCCAAATCCTTGCCACTCCAAGCATGGTCTGGGGACCAGCAGTGACAAGGGCATCACCTAGGAGCGTATTAGAAAAGCAGACCCTGCAACCACCCCAGACCTGCTGAATCAGGGTCTGTATTTTCACGGGGGAGCTTCTGGGGATGAGTGAAGACACAGGAGTTTGAGAAGCTCTGTCCTGAGTTGTGGTCACTTCTTGTACATTTTCTCCCCCTACTCTCCCTCACTCATGCTTCTGTCACTAGCTGGGGCTGTTGTAGAAACTCAACCTGCCAACCAGGTTCTGGCCCCAGGCTTTCGCCATTCCACACTCTCTATCACTCCCTTCGGTGCCTGCTCTAATGTTACCTCCCTGGACAGGCCGCTCTGACCCCTGTTGCTGAAGCCTTTCCCTCCCATGCATGGAACCCCTGCCTTCTTTTAATTCAGAGCACCCACCTGCCCCTGCCAGAGTACATGTTGGTGTATCTCCGCCTTGCCCGTCTCCAGGCCCATGACGGCTGGGGCTCGGTGTGTATCTTGCTCATGGCCGAATCCCCAGCCCCTGGAACTGTTCCTGCCACAAAGCAGGTGGTTCGGGAATCACTGTCGACTGAGCAGGTAACTGAACTATGGGGTCTCGTGAGACCTACTCCCTGGGAGGGGAGGAGACACCCTGCAAACACAGGAGCTGGGGTCCAGCTGGTCACCGACCTCGCCTGGCTGCCTCGTCTGACATAGAAGATGCTCTCTTCAAAGCTGCCCTGAAAGGAACTGGGACTGAAGGTGAGTGTCTGGCTGCAGGGCAGACTCTTTCTCAGTGAGGATGAGCCCAGATCAGGCACAGGCCACAGGAACAAAGCTCAAACTGCCCCACCCCCAGCACACAGGAAGACAAGCATCTCATGTAGATATTGCCTTTTTTTTTTTTTTTTTTTTTTTGAAAGGGAAAACAGCCAATGTTTCCAAAATGCAAGGGTTTTTTTGGTTTTGGTGTTTTTTTCCCCCCCAGAGAGAGACTAATCTTTACTCCTCCTAAAAAGCAACCTGTTTATACATTTGCTGGAGGATTTGTCTGGAAAAAAATTAAAATAGGAGAGCTTCATTTGACACATCTGGAGCAGATGGGCATGTTTTGTTTGGCTGCGTGTGGCTGTTTAAATTGGGGTTAAGACGGAGAAGATGGTAAAACGGTCTCAGGACTCAGGTGGCTGGGAGGAGACTGATGTGCAATGTGAGAAAGGAGCAGAATAAAATGTAGCAGCGCAAACCATTAAAAATCTCACACTTTCTGGCCCCGTCCAAGCTATGTTTAAATGTTAACGGGAGAAAGGACGTGAGGGCTCCAGGGCAGACTGTGAGAGCAAAGCATCCAAGAACAGTTCGTGTGTAAACATTTTGCTCAAATCTATTCCTGGGTCTTCTGAAGGCAAGTAGCCTGGAAAACCACTAAAGCGAAGAACACCTTCTCTTCCCCACCCCATCCTCGCCCTAAACTCTCAACGGAAATGAAGACTTCACAAAAGCATGGCTGTGCGGAGGAGCACGCAGCTCTGAGAGGAAGTGGGGCAGAGACACAGGGCCGTGAGATTTGGTGGAAAGCACTGCGTGGAGAGGACACCAGCGTGTGGCACTCAGCACAGCGCTCTCAAACCCCAGACCTGTTCTAGCTGCTGAAGCACAGAGGGACTATCCAGTGACCCGTTGTCACGGTCTTTACCCAGGTGTCCTGCTTGGGATTTACTCCCCTACTCCCCCATTTTTTTTTTTTAGCCATATAAATAAATTGTAGACATTTGGTATTCAATTGTAAGGGATATTTGTAAAAAAAGAAAAAAGAATACAAATACATTAATCTTCTCAATTTCAGAGAAGCAATGCTTAATTTTCCCACAGAGCTATCAGCTAGCACTGGGCAGTATTCTGTGGACGGGAGGTGACTGGATGAAAACCATGGATTACCTTTCACGTGCCAGAAAAGTGCCAATGGAAATAAGCTTATTACCCGACAAATCCAACATAGTTCTGTAACTCTAACAAACATGTCTTTGAAGTTCCTTCGTTCCCCATTTCAGGTTCCCAAACTATTTTAAAAAGCAATGCTCTCATAATTACCAATTTTTTTAAAAGGAATAAACTGTAATGATTAGGAATTGAAAATCCATTTACATTTCATCTCGATACTATTTTAAAACAATGTAGCCAATGACTCAAAGGTACCACCTGATTCTTCACTCTCTCAAACTCTGCGTTAATTACGCACCGCCCAAACAAAAGCGACTGTTCTTTGCAATGATGCAACACCGTTCTTCAGTTTGGGTCACCAATGCAGCCCGCCCTCCCCCAAATTTGCCTTCCACTTTTTAAGTAAAATTTTAAATCACTTTTCTGGTAACAGCAGGTAAGAATAAACAAGTCACGCTGGTTTACAAGTAAAGTAGGCGGTACCTTTCTGTCTCTCTTTGGAAGATATCCTGGCATTTGTATTCTTTTTTAAAATTGGGTCTGGGCCAGAAAAAATAACTGCAAGTATTCCAAAAGATGGGAGGGGGTTGGAAATCTCACAGCATTTCTAAATTGCTTCCAAAAACTTTAAATGATGAGTTCTTAGACTGGAAAAGACAGAAAGAAAAACAAACCTCAATCTGCCCACAGCCACAGAGCACACATGCGGCCCATAGCGAAGGGTGTGCGCATGCATATATGAAGGTGGAATCCGGCCACGACCAGGCTGATAACACGCTTAATCAAAGGGCTCGCCATTCTGCCTCTGCAGCTTTTCTCTTCTGAGTTTGGCCAAGTTACGGGGAAACGAACGCAAACTCAGCCAGCTAATTCTGGATGCTATCAGCAGGTTCATTATTTTGTCAATCAAAATGCAACTCTCCGGCCCTCTGAACTTTGAGAAATATTCTTCCTTGTGGTTGAAAGTGTGCTTATCAACTATTTCCCCGATCAAATAATTTGATAAAAATCCCAATAGGTGTTTCTGGTTTGGATGAAGGAAACGCTGATTTGTTTTTATTGGGAACCACTAATATCTGGGCGCAGAGATCTCTAAGATAAGAGAATTAGCTTTGAAACGCAGTCGGAAAGGTAGACTGACAATGTGATCAGTTTCGCACGACCCCTTGGGGCACAACGGCAGGGGGAGTTACAGGCTAGTTTGTGAGGCAGGGGTCTGCCTTCAGGGAACTCTCACCGCCCCTCCCTGAGCCCCTTGCCGCCAGCAGCCCAGACCCCTCTCCTGTCCACTACAAGCTCTAAACTAAGTGTCCTCTCAGCTGTCTCCTTGCACCCGCCTGGCATGGAAATGGACCTGTCTGTCATTCTCCACTCTCCTGGTGTCCTGCTTTCTGAGACTGGCCACAAAGATATTACCAGCTAGTATTTAGTTTATAGGTACTTATTCTAGGAAAATTAAAGTTTAATAGTAGAAGCTTGAAAACACACGGTTCTACCCTGAATGAATGAATGAATGAATGGCTGATGGGGAAAATAAAAAAGGCCTTTTTCATCAGCCCTTTAACAATGCCATTGCCTGGACTGCCTCTGCGCCCAATTAGTTTCCTGGAAGGAGGCCAAGCTGTGTGCAGAGATCCTGGTCTGAGAATGCATGCGAGGCCCTGTCTCACACTCCTAGAACCTGCGTTGGTCCCAGGAAATGCCTCTAACCCCAGAAGCATGAATGCAGACCACAGCACAGGTAGCGGGACTTGTGCTGACCAATCCCCAAAGCCAGACCGGCTCTGAGTCCTCCAGAGCAGACCCAAAGGTCAGTCCATGCAAAGATTCACAGTGTAGACATGTCTGAGCCAGAGCACACACCCTGGGTGTGGGGTTTGCAGACCATGCCACAGATCCCACCAGTGTGATATCCCAACGAATGAAGGACCACCTGTCCACACTGGAACAGAGAATGAAAGACATGCACTAAACAAAAATAGCAATTCTACATGGGAGCAAAAGCAGTGTTTCCTTATGATAAATAATATATCTCATTTTGTGGATTTCAGTTGTAGGTAGTGCCCAGTCCCTCTATAGCTGCCTCTCATCTATGAATCTGCATATCATTGGGGCACACCTTCAGTTTTCACACTTTCATTTCTTAAATCATGCTTAATTAATTAATTGTTAATCATGTTTGGAAATGCTCAATGAAGCTACCCCCAACCAGCCAGGGTTTGATGTAAATCTGAAATCTCTTCTTTCTCCTTAGCTCTATTTTCCAGACTAAATTTTGAGAAGAATATTTTGGTCTATGGGAAATATTTTCACACTGTTTCTGGAAACTTCTCTGATTTAGGAAGACCCAGGGCTGTGACAGGGAAAAGAGATAAGTGAGATTCTGAGATGAGGGAGGGAGAAAGGGGAAATGTTTAAGGAAAAAGGAGCCCCAAACATATTTCACCTATTTTATTCTTTGCCACAACTGGCCTTGCCCTCAAACACAAAGACCTGTGATTGGCTTTCATTTAGGAGTGCCAGAAGAAGGATAGAAGGAAAAATTGAATAAAAAGTGGTAAGGAGAAATAGGGTATCTTTGACAAGAAACTAGGTTGGGTCGATAAATGTTCAACAACGGGATTACAAATTTTTAAGAAGAAAAGCAAGAGAGAAAAAACACATTCGTGGCTTGATTTCTAGAATTTTCCAATGTTTGTGGTGTAATTGCTCCCAACATGACCAATTTTTAGCTACCAACAGGATGCCGCTGAATGTGCATTAGGAAGAGAAACATAATCGGCTTTATGAGGCAGGACAAGTCAGTTCTAGCCCATTGCTAAAGACCAAAGTGAACTTGGACCTTGGTTTTGGAATTGTTAAGTTCAAAGAAACAGTAGAGGGCATTTCAAGGTGACAGGTTGAAACATTACTCTGTAGCAATTATTAAAATATGTTTTCAAACAATGTCTACTTTTTGAAAATGAAATCTTGTATTTCCCTACTTTTGTCTCACAAGTATCTGTGTGGATTTGTATCATCCTCTGGTATGGTTATGTCCCAGTTTCAAATAGCTTATTTATTTTGATTTCACTTTAAGGAAGAGAGAAACACTTGGGATAGGAGAATGAGAAGTTGCAAATGAAACACATAAACTAGGGACCCACGACGACACTGCTGTGCTCCGTATAACCCGTGTGCCACTACAGCATCTCTGCTCAGAGCCCGGGACGCCCTGCCGGTCGACTCACACAGCTGTTTTCTTTAGTTCGGATCCTTCACAACTCTACACTGTGCATTGTTAATAGATAAATGCAGTAAAATATCTAATTGCCTTAAATTCACTGGGAACATAAAGCAGATCAGTTAGCATGCCTATTTATGTACGACCTTGTCTGTATTCTACTGCGATGCCCCCATAGCACACTAAGATGTTCAGAATCACAGTGGCATTTAACATAATGATGGACTTTTTGTTTAATATGAGTCTTCATAAAATATTTCCAGATTGTTGTGTGTGTGTATGTATGTATGAAAAACAGATGTTATATTTCTTTATAAGCCCCAAATGTTAATAATTTGTGCGAGATAGAGGAACAAGCACTCAGGATATAAATTACACCATAATCACTTTTGATTCACATGCTACTGAACCCACGGTCACGATATTGCTCCTCATGCAAAAAAATCATTTTGTTCTTAAAAACTTCATTATGAATAAGAGAAATAATAAGAGGAGCTCAATGAATACTTGTTTTCTGCTTATCTGCTTGAATTAATGAGTCAATGAATTATTTGATGTCTCAATAGGAAATTTCCTTCTTTCTCTTCCCATTGGCATGGCTGAGTATGTATGGCATTATGATCCCACAAAGTGAACTATTTTGCTTTTACTACTAGAGTTTCACTTCAAACACTTAGAGTGGCTTTACCCAGGGAGCAATTTCTCCTTTCCAAGGCACCTGGCCATAGGCATTCCTGCGGCAGAGTCCTCAATCCCATTGGGTCCAGGCTCTAGAAGATACAGGGCAGGCACAGGGAGGCTTAGAGAAGCCATCCGTGTGCCCCGTGGACCCGGCCACTCCATGCTGCAATGAGACACAATGTGAGACCACAGCAGATCAAAGCATCGCCTCTGGGAAAGCAGCCACCGAGAGGCAGCGCTGGCAGGATGTCACCAACCGTGTTCCTCTTTCTCAGGTGTTCACACATGTTTTAGAAATAGTACATGGAGCATTGATCTATTATTGCTAAAATTTCATAACTACTCTATCACTAGTACAGAGCCTGTTATACTTTTGATGAGATATTTACGAGACAAAAAAGTATTTGACGGGGGACTGAAAAGATAGTGTCTCTGATACCGTGCTAACAAGAGGCACATTTAATCAATATGGGAGAAAGGAAAGAAGAAGAGAAGAAGAGGGGGAAGGAGGAAGGGAAACAGAGAGGGAGGGAAAAAAGGATAAATGAATATGTGAATTTTTTTTAAGGCTCTCAAGTAAGTTGGATAATGAATGGGGTTCTGTGGGCTAAGTCCATCCAAGTCTTGCAGACAGTTTCATCAAACAGGCAGCCTAGACCCGTCCTTGATGTGACATTCTAAAATTGCCATGCTGTAGGGGGTGAGCAGTGTCTTCCTCCTCCTTGGCTTTAAGACTAAGGCATAGTACAAAGCTGGTCAAATCACAGAAGACTTGATGGATGGATGATTGATCCCTAGTACTACAAACTAAAATCCAAGGCAGAATGTGAGGAGAAAGTGCAGAAGGAAATGCCTTGGGAAGCCCTGAAGTAGTGTTGAAGGTTGACCTGTAAGGAGCTACCCTAAAAGTTGTTTTCTAAAAACCTTTTAAACCATCTCCTGCACCATGATTCAACTTAACTACACACATATACACTTGCACACACACATCTGCCCATGTACACACAGACACATACATGCACACACAAAAGGGGAGAATTATAGAGCGGATCAGCATACTGAAAATTTGGTTTTATCTTTAAAATCCAGAATCTAATAAAAGAATAAAGCAACTCAGCATAAATCATCACTGTCTACACAGTGCCCATGGGAAACAAATCCATCTTCCAGGACTAATAATAGCTGTTTACTGTTAGGAGTCCGGGCACAATTTAACTGGGTCCTTAGCTTAGGGTCACACAAGGCTGCAATTGAAGTGTTGGTTTGGCCTGTAGTCTCATTTGAGGCTCAAGGGGGGAAGGATCTTCTTTCAAGGTCATTCATATTGTTGAGAGAATTCACTGCTTTTCTGGATCTCAGCTGGAGGTTGCCCTCTGTTAATGAGTTCATTTGTTCTCCCTAGTCATGTGGGTTCTCCAACATGGTCAATTGTTTCCTCAAGTCCAGCAAAGAAAGGAGAGACTCCAGCCACAAAGGCACTACACTCTGACATAATATAATCAGGCAATCACATACGTCTGGTCAACCTGGCTGTATTCTATCAGTGAGAAACCACTCGAAGACCCTGCTCACCTTCAAGGGGAGGGCATCACACAAGGGAGTGAACACTGGGGGTCAGGGATCACAGGGACATTTTCAGTGTGTGTCCACTACAGTAAGCAATGACCTTGAACTGTCCCCCACAAATTCCTCAGGAATATTCTGTGTTTATCTATGAAATCGTTGCATAAAGAGAACTGCAGCACAATGAAGAGATGAACAGCCCTATTTTGGGAAATTAGGGGAAAATGCCTAGAACTAGAATGACCTGAATTATCCATAAACGAAAGCCAAACTGAACCCAAAACAGACAGGGTCACAATGTTCCTTCTTGATCCCTCATGTCAACAGTACTGGGTGCCATGAAAGCTGCACTTGCCCTTCCCTTAGAACCAGAAGTTTGGACTACCTCTTTTTTCTACACTCGAAGCAAGGATCGTTTTTATTCTTAATCACATTCCATATCCTGTGTTCCTCTAAGAAAAGATCAGTCTCTGCTTTGCATTTGGTAAATGAGAGCTCATTCTGAAGGGCATGACTACGTCTAAGCCAAGGGTGAAGGGCCATTGTTTCCACTGTGTTACCCTCAGTAGAATTAAATGGCCCACTTCTCTGAAGAGCAGTGGGCCTTGAGCTTCCACAGCCATACTCACACCGCATTCCTCTTTTAACTGGAATCACAAAAAGTGTTTCACAGACCACCCCGGGGACACCTTTTATATCACAATGTATATTGTTGGGAAGGAAGTCTTTGTAAGAATCACTATTCTCTCCCTAATTTGGGGCTAGACACTTTGATGGTCTTCAGATCTATAGATATACTCGTTTTTTTAAAACAAGTTATTGAGCCAAAACACTATTATTTTTGTACTGCTTAGATAGTACTTAATCTGAAGGATTCTTCCTAATTTTTATCGACTCAGGCTGACAGCCCTTTCCATGGTCCTTCTTCAATGCTCCTCGCCCTAAACTAGGGAATTCATCTTCCTTAAACAAGCCAAACTCATACAGATACTTTGGGAGAATCAAAAGTCGGGATAAATCACCATGGGCTTCATCCTTTGGGCAAATTGGGACTAACCTGTTTGATATTTCCTCGCTCTTCTCAGACCTAGCTTAGTAAAGGACTTCTACAGGAACATACACTACCTCCGGGACAAGGAAGAAATGTCACTTCCCCAAAGTAAACAGCCCCTCCTGCCTCACTGGCAGGACTAATTCTTTTGGCTGATAGTTTCATATTTCATAAGAAGGTTTTCAAATCAAAACCCAAGGATCCTTTCTACTCCCACACAGCAGTACATGCATTGTCTTTGTGAAACTATCATTTATGCATCGTTCAGAATTTCCTTCCAAAAGGTTAGGGTTATAGAGAGGAGATACACAGAGGAGATAGTGTTCCCTTTATGCTGAGACATTTTAATGTTACCTTAAATTTGGCTTTGATAAGTATCACACAGATCAGTTCATGTTCATTGGTGGCAGTTCTCATAGACAGAGGGGAAAAATCTGTCATTGTCACATAGTAGTATGGACACTACGCTTTTCAACAATCTATTAGCAGAAGGGTTTGCTCCTTTAACCAATAAATTCTTCTATCCCATATTCTTCCTAACCTCTTTCTTTGCAAGTCTGGGCAGCTTTCAAGGTCCTATTCATATGGCACATCCCTCACGAAGTCTTTCCAAACCCACCATTCAGAACCCTTCCTTTTTCTGTGATCTCACAATATTATTTTGGAACCACTACTAAAGGGCTCATTTTGTCCTCATTCGTATCACACTTGGTTTTTTTATGTCTTTCCCGAGTGAATTTAAGTCCCGTGACCAGAGCATCCAGCTTATGTTTTTGGTTTTACCACAGTGCATTACAAATTGTAGGCTCTCATTATCCAAATAAAAACATTCTTCAGATCTTTTTATCAGGGAAAGATGTGCAGTATTGACTGCGCAGAACAAATAGGTTTGTCCTGCAGCAGCTATGAATCTTGGAGTTAATTGGGTTTTCTCTCTTTACTTTGCTTACTAGGAATCCTGACTTACATTCCCACCTCCCTCCACGGTTTCAGGTCATAGGTTTTTGTACGCTTATCTTACCTCTGGCTTTAATGTATTTTTCCTTTTTATTTTTTAACTCCCCTTCCCTGAAATGAATTCAATCAGTTACATTAAATTAATTCAGCTAGTCACTGAATCAACTGTGGAATGACAAGGAGTATTTTAAAAAGAAACATGTAAACAGACACCTAATAATGATTACTGAATTGAATTTAAGAACATTTATCAGACAAATTCAAAATAATACAGGAGTTATTCTGTGGTTGGGTTAATTTTGGAAAAATAGTCATTAGTGAAAGATGCCAACCCTGGAAAATAAAAAAAGAATCTTTGTTAACCACAAAGTTCTTTTCTGCACTATAGTCAGTATTGTTCGAATGACAGATCATAGGCAGGCCAGTACAGTTCTACTATTGGCTTTAAATTCCATTTTCTTATGTGTAAAATGAGGGGGTGTGGTGAAAAAATCTCTAAGTCCTCCTCCACGCGAACATTACGAGATTCTTAAATACCCTCGGCACTCTGCTTCTCTCTGCCTATGTTGACACAGCCCTAGAACATCAGGGAGGAGGTTTGAAAGTTGAAATAAATCTTTCAGGCCCTTACTTTTCAGTGTTCATTTAGATTTCTAGGCTGATGGTGAATCAAGGAAGGGCTGCTTGGAGAATTTGACAGTGCGGGGATTTACGTGGGGCCCACCCAGGAGAATCTTAGGTTTTTCTGAAGTAGCAGGGTCATGTCGGTGGGTGAATGAAGAAATATATGGGAAAAAAAGTTCATCTATATTCCAGAAATAGAAATTATAAACAGCTAAATGATTTCAAGAATATCTTTCCATTAACGACTAATTTCATGTGAAAGCCTTAGGAAAACTGTAGATGAGAAAGACAAGGTAATACAGGGAGGAAGAAAGAGTAACAAACGAGAGTTCTACTAGGGTAGCAGGACATGGGCCTCCAGTGGTGAGCATCAGATTCTACCATCACTTCTTTTCTTACATTCTCCCAGTGCCCCAGACCTTCCTGAACATACCCTCGGTGTATGTGCATATCCCCAGAATGCCCAACAGGATGGCCGTGTTCCGGGATGTGGGGTGCACAGCTGTGAGGTACCTGCCACCTGTTTACCAGCTGTGTGACCTTGGGTAGTTTCCTCATCGACTCAGATTATTGTCTGTGACATGAAGACAGTAACAATACTTACAGCACAGGGATGCTATAAAGGTTATAGCAACGGACGATGCATTTACAATGTACAGTGTCACTCATGCATTCCTTTATTCATTCAATACATATTTACTGGACACCTACTGTGTGCTAACCTAGACACTTGGAATATATCTATAAACAAAACAGATAAACAGTTCTACTCATGTGACGTCTCTTTTACAGACCCAATTAACAAGTGGCCCAGGGGAGGGAGTGTCAGGTACAGCTTGATGTTCTTTCTTATGGGACTGGGTGAATCAGAGAAGGAGCTAAAGGCCTGCTCGGAATGCCAAGGGCCTCTTAGCTTGGCAAACTGTCTCATGTTTTAGCATCTGCCAGATTTTGCCAGCATATTATTCAGATATTTTTCCAACTGATTCATACATATTCTTAACTTTTTTATAGAAGGAAAGTTATTAGATTAGAAGAAAAAACAACACCTAAACAAAACAAATGATTACCAAGTAGGAAAGTTTCCTCATTTAGAACCTCAAATCTACCATCACAAATACATATATTTTTTCATGTTTCAAAGTGGTTTCTGGGAAACTTGGGCAATATACTTTGGAATGAGCTTCACAATCAAGGGCTTGTAAGTGCATATAAAATATTTGATAACATTTATTGTCATTTTACAGAGTGAATTAAAAATACCTACATGCACTTTCAGAAGGAAACACGCCTTGTAGAAGAGATATAAAAAGAGGTTTTTACAGATCCAGAGCCTCGATCAGCCACAAAACTGCTAGTACTTCATGGAAAACTTTGAGAAATTCTACTTTGGACACTTGTTTTCACAACTTCAGCATTTTCGGGGTCTCCCTTCTCTCTAAAAGCAAATAAGTCTGATTTTCTCTGCATTCACTATACATAAAGGACAATTTAATTGGAGGTTGTGTTGGAAATTCCTAATAGGAGGCAGCCCTCACTATACGAGAAACAAAGCCAGACACAGGATTTAATATGGTGTATTCCCCATGCTGTGATTGTAATAAATCTTCTCATTTCCCAGGTGCGATAGGTTTGCAGAGTTACCACTATTTGTTAAACAATACTGTGTTCTGAGCCTTCCACGTGTCAGGTGGTTTATGCTCACAGCAATCTTGCATGTTAGTAATCACGAGTCCCCTCTGTTACAGAGAGAAAAATTACAGAGAAGTTAGGTAGCTTTCTCCAGTCTGTAGGTGGCAGAGCTAGAGCTTGAACTCAAGGCCATGTGGATCCAAGGAAGACACTGTACGTAAGCACGGCGGAGAGCAGCGCGGGCCAAGGGGCATGAAGTCCATTTTGTAAGACAGGCTTAATGATAATGGCAAGGGAAAGCTATTGAAAAATAGTTAATGGTCATCACAAATTATCACATGTATATATTTACACTCAGACATGTCCCAATTGAGGAGATATAAAATTGGGGGTCTGCTTTAGCTTCTGAAATGCAAACGTCTAAGGTAATCTTTTCTGGCCTTGATAAATTCTTAAAAGCACAGATTTTGGTCCTCACTAGAGATGCTTGTTCAATAAATCTTGGGTGGGAAACAAGTGGGTGTATTTGATAAATTCTTCAGATAAAGCTGGTGTGTAGTGAGAGTTGAAAAGTAAAAGCTTAAAGATACTTAATATTCTGTGATGATACAACCCCTGACTAATTTGTCGGTAGCGTCTACCTTACAAGTCTAGGAAGAAAAATCTCCATGTTGAATTAAGGGCCCTTCTTTTCACAGTATTAGATAAAGCCACACACGCGCACACACACACGTGTGCGCACACACACATGCACACAGCGACAGGAGCGCAGGTCCAGTTCCTGCTCTTATCACCATTTCGAACCATCACATAGCAGTGCAATGCACTGTCCTGAATTAGATCCGGGAAGAGCAAAAGGGCAATAGTGGAAGCACCGGTGAAATCCACATGAAGTCTGAAGTTCAATTACTAGTACTGTACCAATACGGATGTCCTAGTTGGACAAATGTACCACACTTCTATAGATTTTTAACATTCGGGGAAGCTGGGTGAAGAAGATACGAAAACTCAGTACTTCCTTTGCAACTTTAATGCAAGTCTAAGATCATTCTCAAATAAAACATTTTTAAAAATAACATCCAAGTGAAAAGCTATTGATGTGTTTTTTCCGTTTCCCGGGTTGTGAAGGTGGCCGATAGCATTAAGGTTCATTCCTTCACACCTGAATTGTAAGTGACAATGGAGAAGGCAGAGAGAAGAAAGGAAATGGAGGTCAGGAGGGACAAAAAGATCAAGGAGAGCCCCAGGGTAAGCAGAGTCTGGGAGAGTCCAGCCCAGGGAAGGTGCTGGAGGCCACGGAAAGCTTCCCTGAATCACAGAAGATTAAGCTGATGCTTCAAAACATTTTCCTTTGATGACTATTCTACAGTGTGTAGTACCAAATGGTTGGATGATTTTGGCTCTTAGCCAAAGGTGTGGGGCAGGGCCCTGACAGGACATGGGACTCAAGACCTGAGGGTTGTTGAGAAAGGTGCTGAGTTAAGTGGGTACTTAAGGCCAAGGCAAATTAACTGCAGAAATTAAGAGGGACTCATTTACAGTGCATTAAAAAAAAAAAGGACTAGGCACGAGATAAAAATGGAGAGCATCAGCAATGAAGGAACTGAGAACTAAGGCACTTGGTATCTGTTCTCTGGGCTGTTCCTGTTAGGAGGTGAAGTGTGGAATTATTGGCACAAGCAGGTACTTTCTCCCAAGCTGCATATTTTGTCCATGACTATTTAAGTTAGTGAAATAAACTTCCGTTACTACTCATGGTTTCAAAATTAGGCTGTCGCCTTGGGTTTTTCTGGAGGACTTCTGCTTCACAGAGATTTCCTTCTTCCCACCCCATGCTTCTCCACTGTGCGTCTCTGTCCTGATGCACCTTTCATAAGAAAATGAGTGTGGGGAGGACAGCGAGGTGTTTCAGCAACCCTGTTTCCATCTGAACAAGTTCAGGCAGTTGGAGGTTCCACACCCAGGTCTGGGGGTGTGGATGACAATGGGGCCCCAGTATCACTCATTTTATCAAGTCGGGGCAGAGACGTACACAGGAGTGTGACATGGGTTACAACATGTTTGCAGCTCACCAACCATCTAATTACTTAGATCGCGATTCAATTGGCAGCCAAGGCCCAGAACTAAAAAATAAAAGGAAAAGAAAGAGAAGTGCATAAAGCTGATTACAAGAAGCTGGTGCAGGAAGGGGAGATATATGCAGGGGGGAAAAAAGCCTCATAAAAGTCCACATAAGTACTTTGGAATGTTATTATATAAACGGGGGAAAAAAGTAAAACCCACGGGCTTTTACATTCGATAGAAATGAGAGTTTTAGGAAAAGAGAAGTTCAATTCATTTACCTTCTTTATTTATATTTCCCTAATGCCCCTATTGGTAGTCCTACACTGATTTTTTTCTAAGTCTTCTATGTTTGTGTGTGTGTGTTTTGAAGGAAATAATGATGTGTCCCTCTTTATAATGCCAAAAATTCAAACTTATTAGGTTTTGGTCATTTGGTGGTCAGCATGTCTGCCTTACCCACATTTGGGTTTGGGAGAGGGACCCTAGGACCTCCCAAATCTGTAACACAGAGCCAAATAATCCCAGGTCTCTTATGGGGAACTACTAAGCTGTTGGGTCGACTTCCATTTCACACTGTACTTGCTCTTGGACACTAATAGTGTCCATGGTACACTTCCCTCTCTAAAGAGGTAGGAGAGTACAGATGGCAAGAGGCTGGCCTTCGGAGCCCAGTAGCCAGGCTTACAGTGTAAGGATTAACCACTATATTATTATCATTTGTTGTAGGAGGATAAAATAGTTTAATTTTTTTCCCCCCAACTCTGAAATGTTATTTCCGAGTGGGCGTGGAGAAGAGATGATAGACAAACAGACGAAGTCAAATCCTCCCCTTGCCTTCATGCATAAATGTCCAAGGAAAACCGTAGGAGGCGAGTATACACAAAGGAAGCTAAAAACTTGGCTGTGTCTTAAAATGAAGTTTCTCAGAGCTCGGCACAGTCATCAATTTGACTCTTGGATTTCTCATTCTGTTTATATGTGTCCTGTATTGGAAAGCATAAACTGGACCAGGGCTTTCAACACTTCTTGGGCTAGCGCTATTAAATCACCCTTTTGAATCACATACTGCACAAAATATGGTTACACTTAACACATGGTCGTGGCTTTTTGCCTGAAGCAGGTTGCCAAAATTCATTAAACTAATCTTTCTTCTAAATGACCCTAAATATTACTATTTCTTACATAGCAGATTTCAGAGCTTGCTATTAATTTTCAAATCACTTCTAGAAGTGAAACAAGAGACACCGGTGTCCGAGTGAGGGGTGTTGGTCCTTCGGGATGAGAATCTGCCTGGCCTCTGCCCGGTGGTCAGGGCCAGCTGTGAATCATCACCTCCTGGGCAGGCAGGAGTGGAAATCGGAGTTACCCAGCTTATTCTAGCCTTTCAGATTTCATAAGATAGGGAAATCCTCATTTTAAAAGTTAAGAGACTGACATCCAGTTACCAAATTTGTTTCTGAAGTAAAACAAACTAAATTAGCTTTTATCACCATTCATAAAAAAAAAGAAAACTTTAACACGATAACATATAATAAATAAGCATAATAAAATTTCACTTCTTGATAGGATCCCTCTGGGAATGTGCGTATATACTATACTATACTATAATGGAAAATCTGTATTTTTCAATAAAAGAAATGTGACAATTTTTTCACTGTTGGAATGTAAGATTCATTTAGGCAGGAACTTTGCCTTTCTTATATTTGTCTTCAATTACCTAGGACCATTATTAAAATAAAAAAACATTACTGGTAACTGCTAATCCATTAAAAATATGCTTGGGAATCTGACACATAGTATGTGGAAAAAGACTGGAAAGCAACATATTTGTATTTTAAAATCCCCACAAAAATAATAGTAGTAAAAATCTTGTAAAGGTTATTGAATTATTTTTATTATTAAAAATAAGCAATTTAAAAAGATATCCTAGCCAGTGTACTCCAAACTGTGTTTTGCAATGCATTAGCAGGAATCAATTTTAATGAGTCACTACCAACTTTAAAAATAAAATAGAAGAGAACAGATAGAAAATATCACTGTGTCACATATGGTAAAATTCTGAGTTACAGAAATCATTCGAGTACTCCTGGAGTTCCATAAACACTCATAAAGGTGACGAAGAAGGCACCTTGGACTGTGGATCTCGGTGGCAAAAGTTTGTGATCCACCTACATAAGATGTCTTCCTCTCCACCAGTCAAATGCTGTATCATCTCCAGAAGGTCTCACTTCACTGCTTTCCCGGAACGAGAGTCTGAAACCTTCCTTGGGATAATGTTGCATGATAAATGACTGGAATGCAGTGGAATTTAGGTAGATATTTCATGTCAACTATTTGTACGGAATCCATCACAGGATAGAATAGTAAACATAATTTCACATAGCCTCAACAAAGAGGGTGTCAGAGATGAGAAAGAGAAGATAAGAGGCACTGAAAGTGTTGAGATTTACCTGAGCCCTGTGCTGCTGGAACACAGCAGTGGTTAAGAAATCTCTCTGCAGCCAGCCTGGATGCATGCAGGCTCCACGTGGCCCTGAGTAGCCGTTAATAACTTTTAACACAGCGGATCTCCTTATATTCACCAACCTAATAGAAAATACTGAATACTACCTCATGGTTATGAAGATGCTTATTTACTTAAGACTTTCTGTTGGCATAGTAGTGGCTATTAGTGGATGTATATTCTCATTTTAAAATTTAAAATGAAAAGCAATGGCAGTTTAAAAAAAATGGTCCCTAGTAAAAATTTCTGGAGTTTTGAATATGCAAGTCTTCAGAGTAAGGTTAATTGGAGTCACCGGTACAATAAAAGTAATTTTTCTCGGTGGGGCTAAGTTAAAGCACTGGATTTTGTATTAAATTTTTTTCTGTATACAAACATCACTTGTTTTCCAGAAAGACATTAAAAATAAATTAATATGCTGAAATTACTAGGTGTGTAGTTTTGCTTTATATAAAAAGACCTGAAATTTAAATGTAACTCCCATGTGACAATAAAGTGCGTATCTCTGTACCCAATTTTTATATTATCTTACGGATAAATATTCACTGGAAAATAAACCAAAGAACCACAGTGTATCTTACGCTTTTGTAAACCACGTTTTGTAGATAACTTTTCAGCGTTCCCAAACAGCTGATGTATTTCAGTATTTTGATTACACCGGTGTTAATTTTGAGTTGGCAGAAATAGCCTAAACCAGCTCCCATTATGTTTTGGTACTAAGGGATCTACATTTCAATAAAGTTATTGAAACTCGAAAGAAAAGAAAGAAATCTCTCTTGCTTTTCGTGTTCCAAAAAATGACTAACTGCAAAGGATCCATCTGCCTTCACAGATGGAGATAAGACCTCTCTCCACCTTTCCTCATGACTCCTGTAAGACTTGTAGATGACTCTCTTTTTGACTTGCTTCTTTAAAACCCCAGGCCCCTTTCCCTTTCTTTAAGGGATTCGCCATTAGTCCATATCCTCTTTACTGTAATAGTTTCAAAAAATAATCTCCTTGACAGTTTGATGCCATGACTTGGATAAACTGGCTCTTGCATTCAGATCCTTGTTCATTCCTACAGTGCTCTGATCCTGGCCCAAGAACCCAATGATGAGACCAACTACTGGTCCTGTGATAGGAACTCTTGTCCATGGGTAGCATGCCAAGGACCTCATTTGTATTACTTTTGAGTACTTGCTCGCTTCCTGGTGCTGCTTTTTTGGTTTCGTGTTCTGACCATTTGGTGATTTCTATATATGAATTAATGATTTATAAAGATCTTGACTCTCTTGAGTGAAAGATGATAGAGAATTTGGTCTGTTACTCTTTTCTTTTTGTCTGTTTTGAGTTCAGATCGATTAAGATTCACACACACAGGGAAGTGAACGACCCTTTGATTTGGACCAGTGACTGTGTTTCTGTAATTCCCTAATTCTATTTCTGTGTCTACCCTTCACCCATGGCTTAAATTTTAGAATTGAAACTAAACTTTCTCTGTCTGTGCTTGCATGTCCATATGTCTGTAATTCAAAAAGGATTCTACCCCTCAGTGTGACACTATGTGGCACTTTCATATCTCTGGATAGCATTACCAAATTATATTGTAAAAAATCTCTTACAGAAGCTCTATTCTAAGTGGCTTAGAAATGATTATTTACATACAGTGATTATTTCTAAAATTTCCAAAAATTAAGGAAATTGACATTAAGTTGCTTCAGTTAATATGGGATTGATTCTAAGTTGAGCTAATTAGTGGATGTTCATTGTATAGTTAGATCATTTCTAAGTTAGAATACTGAAATTACTCCCTAAACATAATTTTGAGTTTATATACATTCTTCCTTTTGTTTGCTTGTGTTTACAGAGGCTACATATAGTGAGGTCTATTAATAAATGTTTTCCTCTTTGCCATTTTGTAAAGTTGTACTCTGAAGGATATGAATGGCTATTAAAAGTTGTGAGATGCATATTCATGAGCTCTGTCTGCTACGAAATGCTGGTATATGACAGCTCATAATTATCCAACTGCCTTTTTCCTCGATGAAATAAAAGTTATTGCAGTGGCCCGGCTGGTGTAGCTCAGTGGATTGAGCGCGGGCTGGGAATCAGAGGATCCCGGTTCGATTCCCAGTCGGGGCACATGCCTGGGTTGCAGGCCAGGTCCCCAGTGAGGACCATGTGAGAGGCAACCATACATTGCTCTTTCTCCCTCCCTTCTCCTCTCTCTGAAAATAAATAAAATCTTAAAAAAAAAGTTATTGCAGTTAAAAATTATACTCAATATATGAGAATGAGACTCAACTATAATTAACTATGGCTGAGTGGTATAAATGTATGCAAGATTTGCAAAATATATTTTTGTTAAGAAAAAAAAAGAGTAACTTTATACAAAATGACTAGTTGTTAACATATAGGACAAAATCTAAATGGATACAGACAGTTGTGGAAAGCTTGTGAAAAAGGAACTATATTTGCTTTAGTGAATGTTGGTTAAGTTTTAATTGATCCATATATAGAATTTTTAAAAATGCTTTAGTATCAAATACTATCCTGATGGAAAGAAGAATTTTTCTCTTTATTAAAAAGAAAAACTTTTCTTGGATTATTGGTTTACTCTTAACAAGAGGGTGTAAATGTTTTTCTTTACCTACTGAATAATCGGCTTAGAATGCAAAGATTATGTGTCTTAGAAAAATTTCCCATATTTTAAGTTAAGTTTAGAATGTCCTTGATTATTTAAGAAAAAAAAAGTCTTCTTACTTTTGAAAAAGCTCAGGTTCTTTACAATCATGCTGCCATTTGTGTTTACTTTTTAAATATTTTACTGTCACTTGAGTTAACACATAGCCAAATATTGTTTCTCAGGAACTCATGATCTTACCTTAATCAGGTGTGAAAATTTTCAGACAACTTGAGATATTTTTCTTTCCCAAAACTGATTCAGAAGTGCTAGCTTTTGCATCTAAAACCTGTCTTTGATTATTTCCCAAAGGGTTCCTGGAAATCACCAGAATTTGTTATTTCACCTTGTAAACAGAGAGATGCTAAAACCAATTAGATTCATTTGATGTATTACTATTGATCTGTCCATCTGTCCCAGGGGAGTCGTCAAATCAGAAGTGATACTTCATCTTTTTTAGAATAAATCTTTATGGGCAAAATGTCATTACTTTAAATTTTACAGAAATTGTATGCTCTATGGGAAATTTCTAGAGGGTTGTCAATGCCCTTGCTACCTATAATTCTCTATTTGAGTCCCAGAGTTTATTTGCCTGATGTTAGACAATAATGATATAATGTCATTAGTCATAGTTTCAGCTATTTTTAAAATACTAACTTGGTCACAACTTCTTATATTTGAAAGTAACATCTTCTAAGTCAGTGATTTTCAAATGGGGAGTCTTGTAATAACCCTCTTCATATCTTGAACTTTGGAAACTTATCAGTAATACGTTAACCACAGTCATTTTAAGTTTTTTTTTGTCATCTATAGATAGATTTTGCTTTACTTTGGTGCATGTTTGAAAGCTCTTGCAAATCAGCTCCAGGTTGGTGCATATTTCATCTTACACGATTGTCCCAGGGCCCCACGGGAAAGGGCTATGCCAGGTACTATTGATTGGGGGCAGAGCCTTCTGATGGCATTGCTGAAACAACTTTGAAACCATACCAGTGGACTGAGGCAGGATTTCCAGATCCCTAGAGGGGAAGTAGATGTGTTCAGGAGACTGCTAAATCATGATGGAGAGAATAAGAATTATATAGGACTGGATGAACTAAGAGGGGATGACCATGGATTGTGGAATATTGTTGATACATTAGTGGCCTATTTTCTGGATATAGTGAACTTGTTTGTCTTTCTCTTCAGCTATCTGTAATTCATAATGATTCCATAGTATATGATTTTGTAAAGAGAAATAAAACATTTGTAAATGGTATCTTTTTCTTCCTGCCTGGCTTGCAGAATTCAGAAACTTGAGTCCTCTTATTTTCATGCCAAAATAGGTATTTGCATTTGGTTCGATATGAATCTGTCTTCCTTTTTAGCAAGCATGTTGAAAACATTAGGTATGCTACCATATCTTGCCTGGAATGTTTATTTGAGAATGGTACTCAATCAGATATGAGCACATGTTTAAGGAACTAAGGTTGATGTACTGAGCCATGTTTATAGAGTCTTTTTGAGAAAACTAGTCTAATTCCTGGCATTCTGGGCTCCCAACCTTACAGGTGAGTGTGAAAGGTCACTTCCTGACAGGCACAGGAAATGTGGAATATTTGGGGGAACTCCAGAAGAGAGGAGTTCATCCAAATTAGTAGATGCTACTGGTGATACCTGTGGGTGAGTTCTTGGTTCAGCTTCCTAGACTCCAGAGTCATGTACAACTCCAATCTGAGATTCCTTATGAAAATTTCCAGAAAAACAAACATAAGAAACCCTATATAGTAAATTATCATTCTTGCTGCACCTTTGGAAATAACTAAGCCAAATCAGATGATATCAGCTTTATTTTGTGATCAAGAATGATCTTTATTTGAGAATATCTTTGATCAAAAGAGAGGTGACTGTAGACAGGAATTTTTTGTTTCGATAGAAAACTACAGCACACCCTTCCCGTTTATCAGATTACAGACCTGTTTGTTTGAACTCTTTTGCACCTATTTATAAACTGGAGGTAACTAATGAATATGTAAATACTGACTTGTCTGGAGAGATTTGAACAACTTCCTTCCCACCTGTGGAAAAACTGGTTTGGGTACCTACCTATAAATTGGACTGGATTCTGTTACTGTGACTAAATTATCGATCTTTACCAAATTTTCAACTCTTCCGGTTTCCTTCAGCACCTGGCTGCAACCCTCCAAACTAACATTTCCAATGTTTCTCCCATTCCATGACTCAGCATCACTAAGAACTACAAGCTGATTGCCAGGATTACTATTGGCATTCTCAGTTGCCTTGCAGCTCATCCCTTTCTCCAAGATCTGAAGAATCTTGCAAGCTGTATTTCAGTTACTTGACATGAACTTTGAAGGACTCCCCCCTGTAGCAGATCAAGCATAAGTGGAATTTATCCCAAGACAAGTAACCCTTGGGGCCACTAACTAAAGCTCAGGTCATCCATTCTCCTATAGGGGAACGAAGACTAGACAACACCACCAAACAGCACTGGCATCTTACGTTCAAGAAACTCAATGAATGATGCTACATACTGAAGGGTTTTCCTCTACCCATCTCTTGGAATTCACTGGATGGGCACCCTCAGGGCTCAAATCCTGTTTCTCTACCACTTTAACACAATCTTTGATATTAATGTTTCCCTTTCATGTATCTCTCTTTTAAGGAGCCTGATCTTCGGGACTCAAAAACAATTGACATTTGCTACCACCTCTCAAAAGATGATTTAAGTCATTTTATTGGGACAATACAACAATTCTTGAGAGACTATTTGGAGGCCTTGCTTAGCCTCACTCGAGAGGTTTATGATGATTATCTCTGAGTTGTTCAGGGTTGAACGATATTCGTTCATCTTGACAAAAAGGAGGAACGGTTAATATTGGACATTACTCAGCATCGTGCTCCTGAGAAACAGCACCAGGTTCAGAAATGCCTGCAGCCTTTGTTCTCCAGTATTTATAAGACTTCACATGCCCTTCCTTTTCCTTAGGAAAATCCTCATGAACTGCAATTGCCATCATAAAATAATCTCTTTAATTGCCTGGTACATATTGACTCTGTGCCATTCCATGTCTTAAATTCAGCTTCTGCTTTGGTTCATTACCTAGAAAGAACTAGTTTATAAAGCTTGTAACTGGCTTTGTCTTATACCAAGACTCAATATTTAGACTTTGGGCTAAAGAATTTTTAAAATAAACACATAGATACCACTTGTCCTTAGCCTTGCAGTTAGTTCCCACAGAGTGATCTGGACATGACTTGTTGCAGGGACCCTGCCAGCAAGTGGAATATGAAGACAGAAAATCTATGTTTCCTTATAAGTTGTATGTGTCTTATAAAAAGAGTTGGCAGTCAATGGAGAAGCAGCGTGTCTGCTGGGTGTGAGGATCATCAAATAAATGTGAATGCCTAGCACTGCCAGTGAGATTCATATCACATTAGAGTCCTGTAGCAGAAGGCAATTCAGTGTATTGTCTGTCATAGTCAGTGCCGGCTGCTGTAACAAAATGCCATGGGCTGGGTGACTTAAACAGCAAGCATTTATTTCTCACAGTTCTGGAGGCTGACAAGTCCAAGATCAAGATGCCAGCAGATTCAGTGTCTGGTGACAGCCTTGTTCCTGGTTTGCAAATGGGCACTTTCATACTGACTCCTCCTGTGACAGAAAGATAAAAAGCTCTGGTCTCTTCCTCTTCTTAGAAGGACACTAATCCCATGATGGAGGCTCTATCCGCCACGGGCTTCAACATAGGAACTTTAGGGGGATACAAACACTCAGTCCGCAGCACTGAGTTTCAAATCTCAGCCTGATGACCTGGTTGTTATGGGTTGAGTTCTGCCCCCTGATAAAAAATATGTAAAGTCCTAACCCCCAGTACCTCAAACTACATCCTTATTTGAAGATGGTGGCTTTACAGAGGTAACCAAGTTAAAATGAACTCCTCAGGATGGGCTCTAACCCAACTGGACTGGTCAGTGTCCTTCACCAAAAAGGGGAAATGTGAACACAAAAGCGGAAATGTATAGGGGGAAGATGACTGGGGAGATGAAGGGAGCGCCACCATCTAAAAGCCAAAGACAGAGGCCTGGAAAGCATCCTTCCCTCACAGCTCTGAGAATTAACCAACCCTGCTGACACCTCGTTTTTAGACTTCCAGGCCCCAGAACTGCGAGAGAAGAAAGTTCTGTGGCTTAAGCCACCCAGTTTGTAGTACTTTGTTATGGAGCCCTAGGAAACTAGTAACCAGGTAATCTTGAGGAAGATGTTAGATTCTTCAAAATATCTTTAGTTTTCTCATATAGCAAGTGAAAATAAACTGATTGTGAAGACTTAATATGAAGAGAAAACAAGGAAAGTTCTTTTCAGAGAGACTGGAACATCATAACTGCTCAATGAAATGGTAACTAGTGGTAATGATTATAATTGTTATTTCACCTGTTTTGGAGAAAAACTGCCAAAATATAATCCACACACAAGATTATTGATAACTGTCATCATCTTCATCCTTCTAAACATTACCACACAGATATTTTATTCAGACCTTAAGTGTCAGGCAATAGACTAATAGTCTTAGATGTGCTCATATTAATTCTGCTAACATCCTTTGCAATTTAGGCATTATTATATTCTTTTTATATATGGGAAACTGGAGCTTACATTAGTTGTCTTGGCCAAATTAAGACTGTTAGTAAGTAGCAAAGCTAAACTGGACAAAAAAAAAAAAAAAAAAAAAACCAAAACGGGGGCATTTGGCTCCAAAGCATGAGCAACTTATCATTTCAATGTTCTGCCTAGGACAGCGTTTCTATTTTAGAAACCCATTAAAGAAACCCATAAAAATGAACCCCTAATGGAGTTCTATATTCTATCATAGGATTTAACTTTTTAATGCATTTTGAGGCCTCTGTATAGATCACTTCTTGCACTTTATTGGTTTCTTTCACTCTCTTGCATGCCAATTGTGCAGTACATGCAGGGGCTTATATGCTGTGTTGATGGAGTTTTCTGGAATAATATTTTCTGAGAATGTGACGGATGTGCAACCAGAGGCTTTGTAAATTAACTCGGTGACATACTCTTGAGCTCACGCAGATGAAGAACCAAAAATAACATTCTTATCAGCCAACATATAGAGAGGAAAAAATAACATACAAATAAGAGATGTAAATACAGAAAGTTCTTAAATAATTTATTTCATTGTATTCTACCTGGAAGTTTCTTGGGGAGAATTTAAAACTGCTACTCTCAAATGTTCTGTGGCAGCAGTTTGCAAAGTGTGGTCTGCAGACCAGCAGCATTTAGTGTAAGCACTGGTATCACAAGGAAACTTGCTAGCAATGCAAATTCTTGAATGCCACCCTCCGGAACCCTTCAGAAACTGGGGCCAGGGAGAAGAAACCTGTGTTTTAACAAGTCCTCTCATGAATCTGATGTATGCTAAAGTTTGAGAACCACTGAATTAGCCGGGGCTCCCCCCTCCACTCACCGTTCCCAGCTGTTGCTACAAACAAACTTGGGGCTACAGACTCTTCTGGAGCCTTGGGTATCCTTGGTTACTCTTCTTGTTCACTAGGCTTTGAATGGGAATGAAGCCACTCGCCTAGCCCTAGGTCCTGATAGGTTCTCTTATTTCTTTTCTCTGGAAGTTTTACAGTTTTACATTTAAGTCTGTGATTAATTTTGAGTTAATGTTTGTAAAAGATGTGCAGTAATTTACTATGTATGTATGCATGCATGTTTGCTCACGGATGTCATTAGCTCCACCACCATTTTTTTTTAACGGCACTCTTTTCCCCATGAATCACTTTTGTATCTTTGTCGAAATTCAGCTATCTGTGTTTATGTGGCTTTCTTTCTGAGTTATCTACTCTGTTCCAGTATCACACTGTCTTGAATCACTATAGCTAGCTAGTTAGCTTTCTCAGCAGTTTGACTTGTACCTCTCATTGTATTCATCTTTCTTGAAATTGCTGTAGTGTTCCCAGGCACTTTTCATTTCCATATAAATTTCAGATTAACCTATATCCTGAAAAATCCTTGCTGGTATATTTCAGCAGACTTAGTGTGGTAAAGGAATCAAGAAGCAGCCCTGACTGGTGCAGCTCAGTGCATTGGGTGTCATCCGGCAAAGCAAAAGGTCACCAGTTCGATTCCTGGTCAGGGGCACATGCCTGGGTTGCAGGCCAGGTCCCCGGTTGGGGTGTGCAACAAGCAACTGATCGATGTTTCTTTTGCATATTGATGTTTCTCTCTCTCTCTAAAAAAAAATAATAATAAATAAAATCTTAAAAAGAAAAGAAATCAAGATGCAGGGAAGTTTAGATATTTCTGGCCACATAGCTAACCAGTTGAAAAACAACCAGAATTGAAGTCTGTTTACTTCCAAAACAGTCATCTTTCTCCTGCACCTTAGGGTCTCACTCTGCTGCCAGGGTCACGGCTGAGACATGTGCCTCCATGAAGGTGCGAACAGCGTGTCCCTCTTCAGTTCAGGCACCCTTCGGCTCAGTCACTGTTTTTGGCTGCCAAGGCCAGTGATTTCTGTAAAATCTATTATGAGTTGTACCGGGTTAATAATAACCCCTTCTTAATATAATGGTTTAAAACACTAATTTTTTTTAAACTTTAAAAAAATGAGGCAAGCTTCTGAAACAATCAGAAGTGAACCTACCACACTGGACAACTTTATCATCTTTACAAAGGTGTGATTACTGTGAATACAGATACCTCAACTGGAAATGGTGCCCCTAAGCCTGTTCAAGGAGAGTATCATGTCTCTCCTTGTAGTTGAGGATATGAGTCCTAAAACTTGACCTTCCCATTTCTTTAATAAACGGCATTATAATGATAGAAGAAATGGGGTTTTCCCCCTAAAGGGTTTTTAATTTTTTGAATAGGCACAGATTATTATACCTATATTTACTCCCTCACTTATTACTCATTGAATCAGATAGCCATTAGAGCAAAAGCTGACAAGAAGCTTTTATGTTATTTTTTCAAATGAAAACTATAATGCTGACTGCAAAAGATGGCCATGCTTTGGCAATTGCTGTATTTGTTTGCATATCTGAACAGTATTTATTTTTTCCACAGATATTTACTTGGAAGTATGTCTCAAGTTTCCAAAGATGTTCTTAGTTAATGAATTGTTTAAATATAAATAAAGGCAGCGGGGAAAACACATGTAATAAACTACTTAAGTCAGTTGTTCCCAAAAGTTAACAGACCCTGCTAAAAAGTCCAAGTCTAAGCCAAAAGCCGAACAATAACAATAACCAAAAAGAGGCAGTGGGAAGCCATAGACTATGGTTCCAACTGATATTTTAAGTAGTAACGCAGACCTACTTATCAACTCATAACTCAAGGCCAATTCTCTACTTAGTAGACCACTGAAATAGAATCCTTCTCTAGCAGAAGAAGACTTACACACTTATCTCTGGGATACACTATCACCTTATATTCAAAACTTCCCAACTGGGAAAAATAAGCTAGTTACCTGCGTCCTTGATAACCCACCAAGACGCAGTGAAACCCCCCAATGACGAAGAGTCAGGACAAAAAAATCTGAAGTAGTTAGGATACGTAAAAAGAAAATGTGTAATAAAGGGGATCCATGAAAAGGCAATTCTATATCAGGTTTGTAATGTTCCAGGGATGTTGGAAGTTACAGTCATAGAGTGCCGAAACAGAAACTCAGAAGAGGGTGAACATGATGAAGGCTTTCATAAAACAGATCGAACAGAAAAGTCATTGAGATTTCACGATGTTTTGCTCTCTCTCCGGAACTCAGAAAATGTGGGGAGCTTGACATGGAGTTAATACTCAGGTTAGGGAAAAGATTCAATATGGTCAAGAGAAGGAAACCCATCAAAAACAGGCACAAAATCATTTATGTATTGCACATATGTGTGTGTGTGTATGTGTGTGTGTGTGTGTGTGTGTGTGTGTATGCATCTCCTGTGCCTGAGATGAAGTGTTGAAAGATTTTACAAACAATTTAAGGAGATGGTCCCTGAAGTCCAGAGTTATAACATGGTTTGATTTTTGTTTGTTTGTTTGTTTTTAAATAGTTTGGTTTTGTTTTTCTAGTTTTCTCTCATTCCCATCTTGCATTCATGGTGTATGTTTCCCACACTGTGGTAACAGCCCAGTCATCTCTCAGTAAGTTGTACGTTAAAAGCAAAAAAGTTGGAACACATCCTTAGGACTTACAATAGATGTTGGTTGTTTCTCAGAGGGCCTCATCTGACTGCCAAACTGTTCCCACTTGCCAAAGGGAGTAGCCAGAGTCGTCCTTCAGGTTAACTGTGATCACCACTTCTCCCCTCCATTTCCTTCCTGCCTCATCTTCTCAATCACCACACATGTTAAGAAAGAACTGTTCTATGTTTGGTCTTACTCTCTTTGAGGAGGAGAAGCCGAAATACTCTTTTTTTTTTTTTAAGAAGTGAGCTGAGAAAAAGAAGACAAATTTAATTGCTGCTTGGAGAGGAAGGTGAACTGAAGATCTAATAGCTTGGTTCCACCACTAATATCCACACTCCAGTTCATGGCATATCAGCCCCAAGAACTCACTTGGCTTTAAGGCCAGCTCATCTGCCTCAGTCCAGAGGGGTAGTGAAGTTGAAATTCCTTTCCACTCTGCTCAATATTTACAATATTTGTTCTCTCTTTCTAGAGAAGATACATTATTTATAGGTAGAAATAAAGAAATGGGAAGGAACGGGAAAAAAAAAGGAGAGGGATTTAGAAATTCATCAGGTTTTCCTTAATAACATCATAATTTCATTTTTCTCCCCAGGTTTGTTTCCAGGGCTAAACTGTCTCAAAAACAGATACAAACTTTCAGGTGGGTCCCTTTTCAACCAAAAAGGAACCTCATTTATTTCAAAAACAAAATGCAATCAACATTTTAATCCTTATGCTGGAAGATAGGATTCTGATAGTAGACTCCTGTAGAAGTTTTAGAATAAATGTATCTTAGCTCAAAAAACATCATAGATGACTTCTAACTCCCATTCTCATTCAAAAAAGCTAGTTTGATCATTTAATTTGTCCTCAAGCTAAACAACTCTGGTTAGGGGACTCAATGACAGTGATCATCAAACTTTAGTTTGCCTTGTGAATCTTGTTAAAATGCAGACATCTGTACTTCACTGACAGTGAGCAAGTGATCCAAGGATCCCTCTTGGAGACATGCTAATCCCCCAATCACCCAAAATGGATTTCCTTTTTAGTCCTGAATTGGACCAAACTTTGGAACTAAACCAGTACTACAGGACTTTAGAAAGTGAAGCAAGCCTCGATTACCTGCATCGAAACCTGAGTGACCCACCACCCATTCCAGTCGGTCTTAGACTGAAAGTGCTGCATCCTGGGAAATTCTACTGTCCCAGGCAAACTAAAATAGCTGGTAACTCTAGATTTAGAATCATCTGAAAAGCTGCTTCCAATGAGCTTTTTGGTCTCATCCTAGACTTACCAATTATAATGGGTTAGGTAGGGGCCAGAAATTTGCATTTTTTTCCTCACAGGTGCTATTTATTTATGTAACCAGTAGTGTGAGAAACACTGGTATAGAGGCTCGGTTAGGCACAACCTTCAGTTCACCAGTGGGTCTCCAAACCACATGACTGTTTGCTTTTCCGTTGGCAGTTCTTTATTGAGAACCTAAAGGATACATCTTTCAACTCTCTTTGTCTCACTTCAAGGGCTTAACCAGGGAGTAAAGTGCCCATCCAACTACTTGAATGGTACTCAGAGTATTAATTAATTCTTGCAACATACCTGTCAAGGAAAGCAAATGAAACACTAAATGAGAATCTCTTGTGTATGAGGTTAGGAATCAAACAAAGGTCGGGTATGGACAAAGGGAGATTTCCATGAGCAAGAATTAATATAATTAATGTCAGAAAGCCAGAATAATGATCAAAGCATAGAGTTGGTCAGTACTGACTCTGGGAACAAAAACCGCACGCTTTAACGTGTTGGTTTCACAATGAATACAGAGTAAATTCTGTTTCACAGTTAACAGAGGGAAAAATCATCAACATTTTCTTAGGGTCCTTAGTATTTACATTCCACTCTGACACACTTTCTGCCATATCTAACATTTTAATCATTAAGTTGTTGTCCTATTCCTTTGGAAGATGCCAACTTTATTACAAAGTCTTGTTCCATTAAATGGGAGGAATATGAAATGTAGAGCTCTCAAACATGGATTCGATCTGACTCTATCACTACTGAAAGTTGTGAACTTGGGCAAGCCACTTCTTAGCTCATTGATGCGTACATTTTCAGACCTAAAAACTGAGACAACAAACTATTATGAGGACTGAATATAATATATGTAGAATTGTTGTCTGATTTGAACCTGATACTATATATGAAATTTGACTTATAACGGCAGAGTATTTGGCTAACATCAGTAAGATACTTAATGGAGACCAAATGTGGGGCTACTTATAAGAAGGCAAGCCTCACCAAGCTCTTTAGGAGTTGGGGAAATCTTTAGAGTATCTTCCATTCTTCTAGAGCTATTCCCATTCTACTTTATCTTGGTTAAAATTAAGCCCCATAAATACCAGTGATTAGGTTGCAAAGGCACACAAACGTAGCAAAGTTACACAGAGAAAGATTTTTGGCAACCTTCAGTCTTTTCAAACCATCCTCATCACTTTCTCTTACACATAAACTTCAATGACAATTCTATGTTTATGGATTTCTTTTGCCAGCAAAAACCAATCCTGTAGTTTTAACTTCTTCACAGTTAGGCCAACGCACACACTTATAAGACTAAAGTTTATGGCAAAACTAAGCAATTAAAATGAAGATTTAAACATCTTTCAAAATATCTCTAATGACACACATACAAAGAAAAATGCTACTATAATAAGTAAGTTCTACTGCTGTCGGGGGCACCATGGGGTTTATCACCTTCTCTTGAGTTGTGGGCCACAGAATATCACTTGCTCCCTTAACAAGATGGTGCCATAATATATTTGCATACTTTTACAGTCTGTTTACATGGGAAGGTACAGCATTCTTGATTTTTTTTCCAGAGGAATTTGAGGTCGTATGCAACTTTGATAAATGAAGGCAATGAAGTGGCGCCCACAGAAGCACAATGTTATACGTCATACATGTACAAGAGGAGCAGACACTGTTTCCATGAACGCGCACCATAATTAGCTTTGAGTGACCTGGTCATGCAGAGAAAAGTGGAAATAGTGATAAGTTCCATAATTTTAATAGATAAAAAACAACAATATTGAAGGAGAATCAAAGCTTTTTTGGTAAAAACTTATAGAAGAAATTTATCATATAGTTATACAAGAAATCCCAAGTAACATTTATTAGACAGTATGTATTTTCAAACGTGGTGTTACAAAAATGTGGAAATGGCCATTTTCATATGATCCTTGGTTAAAATCAGAGGGAACACATAAAATACAAATAGAACTTAGTTAAGAAATTTTTAGTGGCCAGGGTTGGATAAAATTTTCCAAAAATAAGAATTTTTGATAATGCAACTAATATTAGATAAAGCTATGCATGGGTCATTTTCTCCTTTCTTTCCTAGTCTGAGAAGCCAGGTTTTTTTTCTTCCCCATGAAGAAGCATCAGTAGGATGCCCGGCACCTCTGTACTAGGATCAATTCTACATCCCATTCCATTCATAACATTTTTGGGTACAAGTTCTAATGATCTGCCTTATTTTTGAACCATGTGTTCTGATATTGGTTTCATAAAGTTTAATCACAATATCTATATTGTACAGAACGCTTGGAGAAAAAGAAAACTGTTCATCTTTTCAATTCTGCTGAGCTGTAAGGGGATCTGTGGGGTTCCATGACCCTCCGGGAACTGTGTTCTTTGGCCATGAGAGCAACTTAAATAATTTGAATGTTCAAGTTTTTGAAAAATAGTTTATTTTAAATGCTTTGTTACAACAACAAAAAATGAAGATAGAATAATTAGAAGGTTTGGTAAAGCAATGTAAACTAAAGAAAGTGATACTATTCCCAACTATTCTTCTTAACACCTTAGAGTATACAATGTTACATCTTCCTTTCTATGTATATATGCAAAACATATTTTTCTTTAAAAGTAGAATTCTGACAAATTATGACCTTTTAATTTGACTTTTATTATTTAAAAAAATATATGTATTTCTTTCAACTTAATAGCGTTCTATCAAATACATACATTTATACCAAGATTTGTGGTTGAGTCCTAAGACATAACGTATAAATTTGATAAATTCAGTGTATCTACCAGTAAGTTATTTTCTCTCTGGGATTGATCTCCATTTCCAACTTCCTTATTTTGTTAGACAGACCTACTCCTTCCCCAGTTTCCTAGGCAAGACCCATCCGAATCAGGCCTTATTTCTTCCTCTCCTTTGCCTCTTACATTCGGTCAAAAACCCTTCTACTTGCCATCTCTGACACATCCTTCGCACATATTTCTCTTCTGTTTCTACTGCAATGGCATGAATCGGGGCCTTTTTGTCCTTACTTGCACCTCGTACCCTCGTTTGCTCCTGTATTCATTTCATTCATGGATTTTTCTCTGTTCAAAACATTTTACGTCTCTCGGGATTAATTTCCCTGAATTCCCCACTGTCGAATCTCTTCTGCCGCAATGGGCAGCCTCTGTTCCCGCCACACCGGAGTTCTGAGCCCCAGGAACAGCAGCCCGCGAGGGAAGGGAGGATGAACGAGAAGGCAGTGCTTTCTGTTGCAGACCCACACAACGCCAGCAACAGTTCAAGACACGAGAAACTTGTCTTTCTCCATCCCGCTTTCTGCAACTTCCTTTCTGTTATCTTCTGGGAACCACTGGTTGCCCCAAAGCCCATCTCAGCATTTTTCTTTGGAGAATTGGAGGAAGAAGGACCCTTCCCTCTCTCCCATGTTCCACAGCTACAGATCAAGCTGTCGCTATAGCCAGTCTGAGCGAAATGTCAGAAGGAAAGGTACCAGGCTTCAGTTCTCATTAAGGTGACTCCTGAAGCCACGCAGAGTTTCCTAATTAATAATAGGACTATTTTGGGTTCTAAAAGGCAAGGAGTAAAACCTTTCAGACAGTGGGTACGGGTTGGGAAATGCGTGGGGAGAGGCTTGCAACCTTACTCCTGAAGACTATTCTGGAGCAAAACGGCTATTTATTAGTGTTTGGAAGAGGCTGCCCTAACCTCCAGTCCCTCAGTAACTCTGTTTCCATTAGGGGGAAAAATGTCTTTACAGAATCCTATATTACACCAAACCCCAGACCGGACACAGTAGGAATGACATGGCTGATGCCTTCACGACATCTTCCTCGCTGACTCTGTGTTTATTCTCTCATGTTGGCCAAGGGCAGATGGTCCTTTATATCCATTAGGAAGGTTGCAAGGAAGA
>PVJI01010450.1:0-60527 GCA_004026765.1 Micronycteris hirsuta | reverse complement strand
GTGGCTCCGCCTGCGGTTGCTCTCTGCTTCCTTGGAGAAGCCACTTGTCCCTGGATCCTCGGCCTTCTCATGTGCACCCCGAGGTGACATCACCACCCTGAGCCTCTGCCAAGGTGAAGGCGGCAAACATGACCCCCTGGACGTGGAGCTCCGCGTGGGAACCGCCGGCACGTGTGTGTGTCTGCACCTGCCCCTCTCACGTGCTCGGGGACAGGGCGGCCCTTCACGGAATCGTGTGCGTCACGGCTGTGAAGGGCCTCGTGTACTGATGGTGGGAAGGGTCCCCAGTGGCAGCCTGTGTCTCCCGTGCGGGTGACGGGGTGAAGGGGCACCCCGGGGCCTCCTCCTGAACTCTTCTCTAGCCCCTGGAAGCTTCAATGGTGGCCCCCAGGGGAACAGTTTGGGGGCCCACCAGGGTGGGCCCCATTCCCCGATGCCCAGATGGGGAACCAGGACCCAGAAAGGGAGCGAGGGCTGCCCGAGGCTAGTCACACAGGAATCAGCAGAAATAGTTTGGCTTCTTCCAAAAATACGCGTGTGTGTTATTCATACATAAACCTACTTCACGTGCAGGATTTATATATCAGATGGCAGTATTTATATAGAGTCCCAGTTCGCTCTCGAAACCCTTCATCTCGTAACCGGTTTCTTTTCGGCACCAAAATCACCATTATTTGAAGGTTGGTGCCTGATAACCCCCATCCCCGAGTGTCGTACGAGACCATTTCTTTCGTCTGCTTTTCCTCTTGGTTCTCGCCGGTCTGGCCCCGACACCTGCTGTGCCGGGCAGTCTCGTGCCCAGCGCTGGGCCCTGCAGGGAAAGCTCGGGGGGAAGTTCAGGCTCCGGGTCACAGTGTGGCGAACCGTGGCCCGTGGACCACACCCTGTCCGCCGCTCGGTTCCTACGTTCCGGGAGCTAACAGTGGCTTTTTGACACTCTTAAGGGATCGAAAGCAATCAAAAGGGTACCGTTTCCTAACACTTGGACCTCGCTTGAAATGCGGGCATCAGTGTCTGCCGGTGGAGTCCAGCTGGGACAGAGCTGCCCCCTCCTGTTCACCCTTGGGGCCGCAGCTGCCAGAGGTTGCCACGGAGACCGGGGGCACCAGGCCTGAACTTGAACCGTCTGGCCCTTTACTGGAGAGGCCTGCGGACTCCACCGCAGGCTGCTCTGCGGGCAGCTGGCCGGGATCAGGCAGACGGGAAGCGGGGTTTCCATGTTTGGGGGGGGCGGGGGCATGCTCCTGTGAGGGTAGCAGCCTCGGCTTCTGCTGCCGCAGCCCCCGGACGCCTCCTTGCCTCCGGAGAGCTGCCATTCTGGGGGTGGGAGAACAATGTCTTTCTGTTCTCCAAACTCTCAGAGAGTTCCTGGCTCCTGGTTTCCCAGAATGAACTCGAACGTTCTTCTGTTCGTTCCTGCTTGTTCTCTCTGAAGAGGCCTCAGCCCTGTGCTCTGAAAGGCCGTCTTGCAGACATGGGTCTGAATGTGTGAGGGACCCGCAGCAAAGCCCAGGGCAGCTGCCCACCCGCCCGTCCACTTGCCTCTCCCACCGTGGGCTGCCCCCCGCCCTGCTCCACACTCCCCCCCACCCCAGCCCAGGCCTCCTCCCTGCTCTCATGCCAACACAGGCGCATGCCCAAGGCCGCCACCACCGGGCCCTGCTTGTCCTGACCCCGCAGCAGGGTGAGAGTCCCACTTGGGCAGGGCCTTGACCTCCCAGGTGGCCCGCCAGGCGGCTCTGCCTCTTAGTGGGGGGGGGGTGCGGGGGCGCAGGAATTCTCACCAAGGGCCACATCCTGGTGGGTGAAGGGGGGTCTCCGAGGGCAACAGGAGGGCCAAGCAGGCCGCTGGCTGGGGGCTGGGTGTACTGGGGTCTTTAAATGCATTTATCTGTCTGTTTGTTGTTCTGGGCAGCCAGCAGCGTGAGGACAGCAGCCGCTGTGAATGGTGCTCCTCACCAAGAAGCCTTGAAAAGGTGCTGAGAACCCCTGTGGGGGCAGGGCGGCGGGGGGGGGGGACCTGCACCTCCCCCTCCCCCTTCAGTGCTGCGTGGCTCTACCCCTGCGCCGGGCCACCTCAAGGTTTCGGGGAACGGGCTGGGGGTGGACAGCCAGGTCCTCCTGCCAGCCGGGCCTCAGGGCTCTGTTTGCCAGCTTTGCACGGGGCTCCCAGGAGGTGGAGCCGGACTCTCCCCACACCCGCCTCTCGGACCCCGCTGACCCCTGAGGTTTGACTCGGGACTCGCCGGAAGGCCTGCTGCTGAAGGGTTCTGTAACCACGTCCACGCAGGAGCCTCTCTCCCTGTGGCAGCAGTGGCGGCCACCACGGCCCCCAGCCAGAGGAAGCCAGCTCCGGCGGGGACTCGGAGCAGCAGGAAGCTGCCCAGTGAGTCCAAGGGATGCCTGTCCCTACATGACGTGTCACTGGGCTGCAGCCCAGGACCAGCGCTCCGAATGCTCTGGGTAACATTGGGGGTGGACGTGCCCCGTGGACAGCCCTGCTCTGGCCCTTGGCTCCAAGGCAGGGCTCGTCCCAGCCATGACGAGGCACCCAGGAGCGTCCCTCCCGGCTCAGAGATTCCCAAGTGGAGTCCTCCTCTGATCTCACAGATGTGTGCCGAGGGCCTGGCTGTGACCGGGAGGGGCTGGGTTGTGGGGAGCAGAAGCGGCTGGGCCTCAGAAGGCAGCTTGCCCCTGTCCTGACTTCGGCTGTGTTCCACGGAGACTGGGTTTGGCCAGGGGTCCAGACAAGTCCATCCTGTGGAAGGAGAGAACAGATGTCACATGGTCGGGGGAATGCAGGTTTAAAGTCACCAGTGTTCTGAGCATGTGTCTTTTCTGGAAAACTCTCAAACCCATGCATCCTGAATCCCTGGGAGGGAGCCTAGCCCCATTCCGACTTGAGCGCAAGGCTCCGAGTCTGCAACACTGAGGAGGGGCTCAGGGGAGTAGGAGCCTCCAGGGGGGGCCTCTGGGGGGGGCCTCAGGCTACCTGCAGCCCCTCCCTGAGTCTGCTCCGAGTCCGCTCCTGCTGCGCTCCCAGCCTACGCGCCCACCAGCCCTGTGCCGGGAAGGGCCCATGCCCAGACACCCCTGTGATGACAACCAGGGTGAGGGCCACCGCCCTCCACGCACGCACTGTGCGCCGGCCTGGATCGGGAGCACCGAGACGGGAGAACCCAGCCCGTGCAGAGCAGAGGGCAGCCGGGCTCCATGGGGCAGAGCCGTGGTGTTAGCTTGGAGGCTGGACCCAGTCACTGTTTTCTGGGCCGAGCTCAGACCCCTCCCTGGAGGGGAGCAATGTGGTCGCAGACTCCAAGCTGGTACGGGACCAAGCCCCGGCTGCCAGGCCCTGGCCAGGGCAGCGTCCACCACACAAACCCCCCGTTCCCTGCAGCACTGGCTAACAGGTGCCGGGCAGGCGGCTCTCCCCGGGGCGCCTGGACCCTGCGAGCACCCAACACGCCAGCTGCCCCCGGCACCCGCCTGCCAGCCTGTCACCCTTTGTTGAAGTATTTGAGCTATGGGGGATTAAGTGAAGGAAGTGGGTCATTTCCATACTGAACAAAAGCAGCCTGGTGCCAGCTCCTTCTGTTCTTAAATGAGATGAGCAATAAAGTCAATGTGTGCGTGCACGTGTGTGTGCGCACGTGTGTGCGCGTGCACGTGTGTGTGCATGCAGGTGGGGGTGCACATGTGCGCCTGAGAGTCCCGGGAGGACTCGGCAAACAGCACAGGGAGAGGTGGGGACCGTGACCTGCAGAAGACGCCGTGCTCGGGCTCTGAAACTTCCGTCCTCCGTCCGGGCAGTGTTGCATTTCCCCCAGGGTGGGCCTTTCTCCTGGGAAATGGTGCCGCTTGGGGAGGGGCTTTTCCAGCCCCCAACCTGTGCCATCTGCGCTGCCCCCTCCCTCGGACCCTAGGCCTGAAAGCACAGTGCCTGCCCTGGGGCCGAGCTGCCCGAAGGGCTGACATTTGCCCCGGGGACAGTGCTGGGCGCACGCGGGCCGACGTGTTCGGTGGGGTCCGGACTGGCACTGAGCTCCGAAGCTCAGGGCATCATCGAGAAAAGTTCTCCGTGTTTGAGGAACTTTCTCCTCGATGTGGCCAACCAGGGGTGAGAGAGCCTTAGCTGAACCTCATGTCAGGGACACCTGTCCAACGTCAGGTCCCATTTGGAGCCCCCAGCCAGCATGGCACCGGCCCTCCCCTGGGGACAGTGGTCTCCACAGGCCGTGCAGGCAGGGGCTCTGGGGCATTTGCCGTGCGCAGGGAGGCGTGGCCTTGCTCGAGGGCAGGTCCTTGACCCCTGCTCCGGGGAGTGTCCTGCCTGACCAGTGTCTTTGTGAAGCTGGGGGCTTGGGCTCCAGTGGCCGCGTCCCCTGCGGACCTGTGGGCAGGCTGGAGTCCAGACTAGCCACACACAGGTCAGCTGTGACTGTGTGACCCGCTGGGCCGATGGAAGGCTGGGTCCCACACAGAGGGGGGCGATCCTCTGCGCTGTCACCATCGTCTCTGGGGAAAGTCAGTGCTGTGACATCCCTCCACGGGGCGGGGACAGCTGCAGGTCGGTGCCTGTGTCTCCTGGGCTCTGCGCCGTGTGCTGCGATTGGACGGCGACCATGTGTTCAGCTCTGTGGGTCCTTGACGTGTCATTGAGCCTGAGGGTGGTCTTGGGGACTCCCAATTGCTCTGTGCGAGCTTGCGGTCCCCCCTTTACCTCCCTGTAGAAATGCAGAGCATGTCTGCACCCACCTCGGGGTGGCAGTGGGCTGGGCATGACCAAGGGGTGACCCGGTTCCACTGGACCCACACACGGCTGCTTCCTTGCGTGGTTTCACTGCACAGCCACTGTCGGGGGTCAGCCCTGCACCCCCCGCCAACCCTGCCTTTGCTATTGGTCAGAAGGGGCTGGACGGAGAAGAGGGGCGTGATGGGGAAAGGACCTCTGTCCGCCCTTTGCAGCCACACAGTGGTGACCAGGGCCTGCTAACCCTGTGGTGCCCCACGGACGGAATCTACATGTCCGGTTTCTGTGGCGTGGCGTGGGTCTGGAAGGTGGATGCCGTGCCTTCACATCATCCCTGCGCTTCTCCCGTGAGTGCACGGCCTTGGCTCTGCGGGTGGTCCAGGTCGACCTTTCTCCCCAGGCCATCCTGGGCACCATGGGGCGTCTGCCAGTGTCTCTGCCTCTGCCCACCAGGTGACGGGAGACACACCCCCACCTGTGTGACGGCCAAGGATGTCTCCAGACATGGCCTGGTGTCTCCAGGCCAAGGATGTCTCCAGACATGGCCTGGTGTCCCCCGTGGAGGCCGCTGCCACACGCTGGCTCTGAGATCCCTTGGACTGGCTTTCACCGCGGTGTCGGATGAAGCCGTGTCCGGCGTGAGGTCAGCTGGGCTGTTTCCGTGGTGAGGGCTCTGTTGTCCCTGCTGTCAGCCGGAGGGCCTCCTGGTGACAGGACACTTCATCCCAACTGCCTTGGCTCAAAGTTCCTCCATCACTCACCCCTGTGGACGGCTCTGCATGTCACTCAGAAAATGGTGCACTCTTTTGGGTCCCTACCACAAAAGCTGGTGGCCTTGTTTTTCTGCGAATGCCCAGGGTTTAGAAGGCACACCCTCTGCTCTGCGAAGGGGCCAAGCACCCCCAGATGGACATCAGCCTGGGAGACAGCCTCGACCCCGGGAAGCAGGGCCACCTCTTGCCCACCCTGCAGAGGCCGCTGCGAGCTTCGCCGGGTTCCCAGACACCGTCAGTCAAGGGCGTGCCGTGAAGCCAACGTGCTGCAGTCTTTGTGGAAGAGCAGTGGTGTCTTTGCAGTGGAAGTGGCACTTTGGACCCCCAGTGTCACCTCCCAACTGTCAAACCCATGAGGACACCCTTGACCCATCGGTCACTAGGCCTTTGCTGCCCTGATGCAGGCATGTGATACTCCTGCTTTGGAACATGAGCCTCAAGACACGCGGAAATGTCATCCCTTTGCCGGCAAGTCCTGGGGCCACTGTCCCCGCCTTCCCCAAGCGTGCCAGGCAGAAGTGCCACCCACCTCCCAGTGCTAGGAGAGAAGGTGCTGGGTGGGTTTGCTTTTGCCGGGGACAGTGGCCCTTGTGTGACCCCGCCTTCTGCAGACCCAGAGATGGATCGCCAGCCCCCCGCCCATCTTCGGGGCCTGGTCTCATTACAAACCTCCACAAATATAGCCATAAAAGCCGTATTGATTGATGCAGAGCTGGGTAATCCATCTGTCCCCATCCATTATTCCAGGTCTAATTTTTTATTATCTGGGTGGCAGCTGATCCCAGCACATTAGTAAACAGTGGCAATTACCAGGGGCAGAGGGAGCCCCTAAATTAGCCAGAACAATTACACCTGTCAGGAGAGGGAAGCGGGGAGCCCCGCACAGCATCCTCCGAGCTCAGGACCAGGTCTGAATGGCAAACAGTTTGAAGATGGATTGACCTTGACAGTGGAGAGGACAAAGTCGGCATGTTTCTCCCTTCCTGGGGGCATAGTGTAGACTCACTCCCAAGGTGGCATCCTGTCAACCCAGGCGGAGCCTTCCTGGGGGGTGGCATTGGTCTGTTCAAGGATCATCCTGCCCAGGATCAGAGGGTTTGTGGGACAGATGTCCCCACCTGCATTCTTTAAGGACAACCAGAGACCTGCCCTGGGGGCACCTTCCCTGAGGTGTGAGCATTGAGTGAAATGGGTGAGGACAGAGAGAGTGGGCAGGCTGGCCGCTGAGAGCGAGCGGGGCCGGGGAGGCCCCACGCACGAGGGCCAGAGGGTAAGGTCCCTGTGGACAGTGATCTCGTGATCTGAACAGTCTTGTCTTTCCAAAGAGGCAAGTTTTCACCTCAATGGAGGAAAACTGAGCAGCATGGGGCTGAAGTGTTTCTGAGGGTCACCGGATGGACCAAGTGGGTAATATTCCCCCTGAGATTCGGTCTCCAAATGCCAAGAGTCCTGCCTAATCGAGTCGTCATGGGAACCCGTCACACCAAGCAATGGGCCCTCCGGCCGGCTTCAAGGGGACAAGCCCAGTTGGGCGAAGCTGCCCGGCACCGGTTGTTAGGGCCCTGCTTGATGAGACAGAGGCTGTGGCTGTCTTGAAGTGACTTGGACAGTGGTCACGGAAACCTCAGAAGGACACCAGCCTTTGTGGACGGAGAGTGGGGGCTGTAGTCTGCAGGACCACAGGCCTGCGCCTTGGGGCCCAGCCTCGAGGAAGCGTCCAACATAGATGGAAACTCTATTCATGTACGAGCCATGCGCCCTCCCCGAAACCAGGGCTCAGCAAAATCAGAGCCCAGGAGCCCACCCTGGCTGCCGTCCGTTTCTGTCCATCGGGTCCCGCGGGCATGCGTGCGCCGTCCACGCCAGCTCTCCCCGCTCGCCGCAGGGCTGAGGAGCTGCGGCGGGGACCGTCTGTCCTCAAAGCCTGACGTGGTTACCCTCCGGCCTTTTCCGGCAAGGTTTGCCCACGCAGGATCCACGCAGAGACTGGAGGGACAGAGGCAGGTGGCGTCTGGGAGGCCTAAGTGACCGGACAGCTGCTTCTGTCTGATGCAGCACACACCACTGCCCACATGCTGTTCCGTCCTCTTCCCCGCTGACCTCCCGAAGGCGAGAAGCGATGACCCATGCGTAGGGGTTTTCCGTCTTCCAACCTGCGTCATGCAAATGTCATTCTTACCGCACGTCCAGGGCCAGGTCCTCGGTCAGCCACCATGACTGCAGGGTCTCTGGGGCTCCCCGTAGCCCTCGATTCCGTATTCATGAGCCCCGTGGCCCAGCGGAGCCCATAGCGAGCATGGATGCAAGAAGCTGTCTGGAGCAGAGGGGCCCTCCCTTGCCCACGGTTTCGCTCTCTGAGTTTCCCGTGGATGGTCAGTGGCAGCTCCAGAATATTCCATGAAAATCCAAACAGTCACAACTCCCAAGATTTAAATTGGTACAGCTCTGAGCAGCGTCACGAAGCCTCGAGCCGTCCGGCCGTGTCCCGCCTGGGAGGGAACTGCCCCTTTGTCCACCTTGTCCGGGCTGCAGATGCGCCCCGCCCACCCAGCACTGGGCACCTGTCTTGCTCATCAGACCGACGGTCGGCCGCTGCGCTGCTCCTGTTTAAGTGACCCGGATCGCACTTCTCGACGGTCCCAGTGTCATGCGCATGACTTATTACCCTGTATTGTTCTCACAGCTCTGTTTTATTAGCAGTTGTTATTAATTTCTGACTGTGCTTAACTTGCAAACTCAACTCTGTCATGTGTCTGTGTGTGCAGGAAAGACTGTAGCATGGAGGGGCTTCAGCGCTGTCCCCAGCGTCATGGAAGTGTCCTCTCCCAAGGGCTTTGGCCACTACAGATGCTCTACCTGCCTAAGCATTGCCTTGGCGACAAGATGAGGGGGTCAGGGTCTGGCTCTGGCCCCACTCTCGTTAGGGGACCCTCAGTGCCTCCAGCTGGGCTGGGCTTGCACTTGAACCAGCGCTCACAGCTCCTGTCGGCTGCTCCCCCTCAGGTGTCACCCACCTCTGCGGCATCGAGTTCTGCTGACCCGAGGGAGGGCAGGTGTAGCCAAAGCAGCAAAGACTCGGTTCTTGCCTTAGGGGCTGGGGTGTGACCTGCCGAGAAGTGGCTGAAAGGCTTTCGGCCTGAGCCTGGAAAGCTCCCAGGGGGTCTGTCGGGGGGCGGGGCGGTGAGGCTGAAGCACCTGCCTGAGGATTTAGAAGCTTGTACCCCCCAGGAAGGTGGGGGCGCCAGTTCCTCCCCGGGAATGAGTTAGGCCACCAGGCCAGAGCCAGCGCCGAGATTAACACAGCCTGAGCTCAGAATCGTGTGTTAGTGCTTAGGACGGACTCTGGGGCCGGCAGCTCCTATGTGACCCGAGGAACCTGCACAGCCTTGCCCATTCCATCTCCCCTCCATCCATGATGACGGCGTCTGCCTGGGGGAGTTGCTGCCAAGATTAAGTGGGGTAACGCACACCTGATGACTGCCGCTGCTTATTGAGCATGCCTGTGATTGAAGTCATCACCCAGCGATCACCATTTTCCTGTTATCAAACTACCATGATCACCACCACCACCATCATCACCTTCATCACCACCGCCATCATCATCACCATCATCACCACCACCATCATCACCTTCATCCCCACCACCAACATCATCACCATCATCACCACCACCATCATCACCTTCATCACCATCATCACCATCATCACCTTCATCACCATCCCCACCATCATCATCATCACCATCATCACCACCACCATCATCACCTTCATCACCACCACCATCATCATCATCACCATCACCACTGCCACCATCATCACCTTCATCACCACCACCATCATCATCATCACCACCACCGTCACCACCACCACCACCACCACCACCATCATCCCCACCAACATCATCATCACCATCATCACCAGCTCACTTCACATCACAGGAAGCACAGATGCAGCAAGAGCTCACAGTTTTCAAGACAGCATGGTGGCCTCTGGACTAGGCCAGACGGCGTGTGTGGATGGACGGTGAGGGGAGACCGAGCAGCCCTTCTCCCTGGTTGTCCATTGACAGGGTCGCCGGCTTCAGCCCCTCTGTCAACAAGGTCTCGGCTGAGTCTCAAGGAAGACAGGGACAACTGAGGCTGGCGGGCACTGCATTGCTGCTGAGACCGAGGGTGGTCCCGATGGCATGAAGTTACGCCCAGCTGGCCAGCAGATCTGGCGGTCCTAGAGAAGCCAGGCTGTCTCGGGAGCTCGCCACGGCTGCCACGGACTGGGCACTGGCGTGTGGCAAGCCACTGGCTAGAACCGGTGGGGAATGCCGCCCCAATACACTCTGGCCACCAGCTCTTCCTGAGGGCGGCTGCGCCTGGCGCTGCCTCGAACACAGTCGGTGCTCCAACCTGGTTCTTTTAAAAAATTTTATTTATTTATTTTAAGAGAGAGGGGAAGGGAGGGAGAAAGAGAGGGAGAGAAACATCCATGTGTGGTTGCCTCTCACACGTCCCCTCCTGGACACCTGGCCCGCAACCCAGGCACACGCCCTGATGGGGCCCTTTGTCTCGCAGGCCCGAGCTCAACCCACTGAGCCACACCGGCCAGGGCGACGGTCAACAGAGGAAAGAACGAGGGAGGCCCGTCACGTCCGCGTCCCTTCCCCAGTCTTCCTGCTGGTGCTGTGCGTGCGTGCGGGACGGGACTCGCTCCTGACACACGCAGAGGGGCCGGCGGGAGGAGGAGGCTTGCTCTCTGGTCATGCCAAGTTTGCATCCCTCGTGAGCAACGCCCGCCCCGCCCTCCCCCCCCCCATCATATTCAGTAGAGAGCTAGCAGCCCTTTGGAGACTGTCTTGGAGAAATGTCACACTCTGAAACCCACCACACCGGGGCCCGTACACGCGTCGTTCCCGCGGCAGGACCCGTGGTGAGGACCTCGAGTGGGATGGGCGGGCCTGTGCTGATGGACGTCAGGACTGGGCGCCAGGCGTGGGGAGCGGCAGGTGCTCAGCCATCTCAGGGGAAGCGCACGGAGCCTCAGCACAGCCAGGGTTGGAGACAGTGCCCAACCTGCGGGGCTGCGGGGCCCATCCCGGCCTTCCTCACCTGGCTCTCAGTGATGGTTCTTGCTCACAGCAGGATGTGCGGCCAGAGCCCTGGACCTTCCAGGTGGCCACACTGACCAGTGGACACCGCCAGGGGTGTCCCAGGAGGGATGTTACAGGTGTGTCATCAGGAGGAGTACAGACTGGTGGCGGGGCGGGGTGGAAGCTGGAGATGGGGCAGGGGTGGGGTGTGGGGGGGCAGAAGGAGAGCAGGGGGAGGATGCCCACCCTCTGCATGTGGGCAGTCAGCCAGCTCTGGGCTGGGCTCTGGCTGCCCTGCTTCTGGAGCGGCCAGTCCTCCTGTCCCTGTCCTGCTGTCCCCCCGCTGCTACGCAAACTCGCCCAGAGCCTCCACTGGACCTGGCCTTCCATCCCCTGGAACCTCAGCAGGCAGTGACCTTGTTGGAGAAAGTTGGAGAGCAAAGGTGTTTCCCAAGGACCCCAGAGCCCCTGAGCCTGCAAGGCTGTCCCCCACCTTCCCAGTTAGTCCCGGGCTGTGCTCGCTCCTCCCGGGCCAGGCCAGGCCCCCTCCCGACCCCCTTCCCGTGCAGGCAGCCGCCCGGGTGTGCAGGACCGAGGAGCAGAGCTACCCAGGGTGGCAGGAGAGAGAGAGTGGCCAGGGCTCACCTGTGCCAGGTGAGGGGCTCTGCAGGTGCAGGTGCAGGAAAGGATGCAGCGGCCCATAGGTCACGGCTTGGGGACTGAGAAAGCTCTGGGAAGGAGGAGGGAGGCCGGGGCTGGGGCATCCCTCCCTGGACGCCAGCACCTGCGGCACCCTGTGTGGCGAAGGTGGGGCATTGGGGCCTGGGCGGTCCCCACGCAGTGTCCACGGCGGCCCCCGCCGGGTGTGCGCAGGCTGCTCACGGACAGGCCCAGGCGCTCACAGCCGGTCCACAGGCCGTGCCGTGGGCCCCTGCTCGGCCGCCTCATGTGCTGCCCCTCTCTGTTCGCAGGTCTGGCTGTCCATCAGATCGTCACCATCACCGTGTCCCTCATCATGGTCACAGCTGCTCTGATCACAACTCTTGTCTTAAAAAACTGGTAAGGACCCTCGGCCCTTCTGTCTGCACCTGGGGGCGGTGGGGTCCCTGGCGAGGTGCCCCCAGAAACATCCTACTTTTCCAACCTGGCCCCCGGCCCCCACCCAGGGGATTGTTCCTCTGCCCTCCGGCTGTGGCCCCCTGAGCACGGCCGCTTAGCAAGCCCGGCATCACAACTTCAGCGGCAGGTACATCCTTCTTCTCAGATGCAGGTGCCTTTGGACCCAGGGCCCAGCCCCTCAACCCCCTTGTCTATTTCCCAGCAGCAGCCTGGGCGGAGCCGTGCCTGCCCCTCGGTCCTGGCCCCGCCTCCTCTCGCCCCGCCTCCTCTTGCCCCGCCTTCCTCCCTCCAAGAGCTGCCCCGTGTCTGCTGAATTAGGTTACTGCTTTGCTCCAGGCGGCCTGTCTTTGCCTATTTCCTCCTGGAAATTGGCCTATTTTGAGGCTGGCCTTGCTGGGTGTACACACCTGCTACGCCCCTGGGAAGGCGGGGAGCTGCTGGGTGACCCCCGCCTGCCTGCAGCCCCTCCTCCAGCCAGCGTGGCTCCTTTCGGCATCAAAGCCTGAACTGCCTGGCAGAGGAGCTCGCCCCAGTGAGGCCCTGCGGCCTGCAGACACCGGGAGGAAACCCGCTGGGGCTGATGGGCGGGAGCTGCCCGAGTACCCGCCAGAGGCCCCGGGCGGAAAGCTAGGGGTCAGCCACGGTAGACGGGGAGGCTCCACGCGGTGCAGAGCCACCCAGGCCCTTGAGGCCTGCAGCCACCTCCGACAGCCAGCAAGCCCAGGACCCTGGGCGGTTTCCAGACAGATGAGGACGGCGGTTGGCCCTCAGCCTACAGCAGGCTCTCGGGGCGGGGCCCGACCCTGTGCGTCGATGCATGGTCCCCACATCGGCTGAGCATCCTGTGGAAGGAAAAACCCCTCCCACAAGGAGACCGTGGACTTGTGACCTGCTAAGTGACAGACGGGCCGCCCGCTTCCTCTTGGTTTCCCCACACGTGTGGGTTTGCGGCAAACCCTGCTATAGCCCCTCAGGGGAGACGGCCCAGCACTGGGCCAGTGGCTCCGTGCCCTGGAGGGCGGGGGCTCCAGGTCAGCCACGGGGAGTCCTCTCACAGGAAAGGGAGCAAAGCGGGGGCGTGCCACCACTTACAGGGGGCGGGCTCACAAAGACCCCCTTGCAGCCCCTCACTGGTCGCCAGCTCTGAGCATAGAGGGGAGGAGAGGAGAAAGGGAGCTAGTCCCCCAAAGTGGGGGCTCCCCCAATCTCCTCATAGTTGCCCTTCTCCAGGGGGTGGGGACTTGCACCCCCACCCCACCTCCCACTTGGGAACTTACCGGAATGACAGCCACGGACGGAGGTCTCTCTGATCATGACTCCCTCAGACCCCTTGGCCCCCAAGGGTCAGGGCCCCATGTCCATCTTAGGGGCCACCTGGAAGCCTCTGTGTCCCAAGGGAACGGGGGAACGAGGCAGGTCCCGGGGGGCGCGGGGCGCAGTTCTCTCCACAGACCCCATTGGGGTGAAGGAAGGGCCCCAAAGATAATTGTGTAGTCACTGCAGACTGTGTGCAAAGGTCCATCCTTGGGGACCCATCCATTTTCATCCCGTCGAGGCGTCGGGGGTCGGGGAGGCCCAAGGTCCTGCTGGCCGACTGTCATTCTGTAGCCAGACCAGCCTCGGCTCTGGGTGAGACACTCAGCCACGCCCTGACGACCCTCCCCGCAAATGGACACGTTTCAAATCCAAATTTTACTTTTAAAGAGGTGCCGCGTGCTTGATTGCGGTGATCTTTCTGAAGAGGCTGGGTGCGGCCCCCCAGCGTTGAACGGTGTGTGGCGGACGCCTGGAGACCGAGGCCATGCGGCTTCCGCACGGGAGCTGCGTTGGCCTTGCGGCCTCGGCCCACCCCCACCCCCGACCCCGTCTCTCCCTTCCAGCTGCGCCCAAAGCGGGAACCCCCGAAGGAACAGCCACCAGCGGAAGATCAACCAGCAGGAGGAGAGCTGCCAGAACCTGACGGACTTCACCCCCGCCCGGGCGCCCAGCAGCCTGGACATCTTCACGGCCTACAACGAGACCCTGCAGTGCTCCCACGAGTGCGTCCGGGCGTCCGTGGCCACGTACCCCAAAGAGACGCTGCGCTCCGTCGGGGAGTACAAGTCCACGTTCAACGGGAACCGGTGAGCCTGGGCGGGGTGCGGGCCGCCCTGGGGAGTCTGCACGGGCGCGGGGTGCCCTTCACGGGCCTCTCAGGGGCCGGCCGTGCGAGGGTAGACAGGTTCTCGGGCAGAGGACACAGCAGCAGCCAGGACCCCCGTCCAGACCTGCACTGCGGGGCGGACCGGACGCCTTCCTGCCTGGATGCCCCGTGGTGGGTGTCCGCGCCCAGAGCTCAAAGCCAGCTCTGTGGCCCGTCCTCCCAGCGGCCAGCAGCCCTGATGGCCGGCCCTGGTCAACGTCTCTGAGCCCCACCGATAAAATGTTTGCAGCGCATCGAGCACAACTATCAAACATCAACCAGACTGCTGGTTATTAAATGCTTTTTTTCCCTTTTTATTAATCACATGTAATCCTTTAAAGAAGACACAGCCCTGAAACCATGCCTGGGAATACTCCAGAAACCCTGAGTCAGCTTCGGAAGGTTTATCCAGAATTAGATTAAAACATCAATAAGCTATTTTTTTTAAACGGGCATACACTCATGCCTCATTTTAGAAATTAAAAAAAACCGCAACAACTTCATCTTCGGAGGAAATGGGTAGGACGGTATGCGGGTCACTGTCAGAAAAGGGCGGGCAGTGGGGACACTGGCCGAGGCGCCATGAGCGACTCCTCCCAGAACCAGGATGGGGGGACTCGGGTGACTTTCCGCTGCAGGGCCCGTAGTTAGTGCAGCCTCATGCGGTCCGGGAGAACAGGGCCGTCCCCGAAGCACCTGGTGTCCCCACGTGGGACCGCCTCCCCTGTTGTTTTCCCGGGGAAGGAGAGTGGAGAGGGGACGCTCGGGACCATCCTTCCAAATGCCACTTGGCCTTCACTCGAGGCCGCACCACCCCAGCCTCCCGGAGGGATCGGCAGGAGGCTTTTTCCTCCCTGCCGCCGAGTGTGCGTGTGGTTTGGATGTGAACCCTGGCCAAGCCGCGCGTCAGCCTCAGGGGGGGAGGGGGTGGCTGTGGGTTGGTCACCATGTCACCTTGTCACATGCCCTGCCCCTGTGTCCTGTGCCAGCCCCGTGCACGGGCGGCGGTGGGCACGGCCGGCGTTCTTACGCCCTGACAAGGGGTGGAAAAGGCTCTTGCTTTTGGCCCGCACTGGCCTCGGGGATTGCTAGCTAGTCTCAGTGGTGACAGAATATGGGGATGGCATTTTAGGAGTCAGGCCCTGCCCTCTTACCACATGTGACAGTGCAGGCTGAGTCTCTGTCCTCCCAGGCGGAGACCCCAGCTCTGTGCGGGTCCCGTGATTGAAACACTAAAACCCAGAGGCATCCCAGTGCTGCCCCCCAGCTCCACCCTGAGCCCTCCTGTGACGGGTCCCTCGGGCTCTGTGTCCTCCGAGGCCGCCCAGCAGGGTCAGGGCGTTAGCCAGCCACAGGGAGGGCGAGGGTCCCTTCCTGCCCAAGGTCGGTGAATCTCGCTGAGCACCAGCTTCCCGGGTGGGGCGCAGGGGCGGCTTCTTTGTGTCTGGAGAAGCCGGTTCCCAGCAGCAGGCCGGCGCCGCCTGCGGCCGGTCCGGAGTGGCCGTGCCAGCTCACTCTTCTGCTCCCTGCAGGCCCTCGTCTTCGGACCGGCACCTCATTCCCGTGGCCTTCGTGTCTGAGAAGTGGTTTGAAATCTCCTGCTGACTGGCCGCAGTCTTTTTTACCTCCTGGGGGCAGGCCAGACGCCATGTGTCTGTTTCATGGTACGTGCCTCTTGCTGCGAACTTGGCTCTCCTCCCTGTTGCCCCGACTCCCCCGCCCTGTTCTCCCTCGAGGAGGACGAGGGGCCCTGCCTGCATGGTGACGCTTTGGGTGGAATTCCAGCGTCATCCCCTTTCTGAGCAAAGCCAGTGGGGGGAGGCGCTCTGCCGCACCTGTTAGAAACACCCCCACGTCCCAGTGCGGGGAGTGACCAGTACTCAGGCAGCCTGACTCGGCACCGGGGTCGTGTCTGCCAGCGTCTCTCCGTCCCCAGGGAAGGCCACCGTCAGCAGACCTGCAGGGCAGGGAGCACCAACCCCAGAAGCCACCCCCAGGTCCGGCTCTCACTCCCGGAGCAGCAGGCGGGCCAGGCTGCAGCGGAGTAGGCGGGCTTCCCACCATCACATGTCCTGCCGTGGGGCAGGGGTGCTGGGCAGAATGACCACACAAATTTGAAATATAGAAATAGGAGATAAGAAGGAAAATGACAAACAAAGAAGACATCTACTCGTTTGAAGCGGGCCCGGTACCGGAGCAGGATGGACTACCCACGCTCCGCTGGTCAGGAACATTCGCTTTCCTTTCAAGGGTATTAACTTCAACGCCAGCGTCCAGTCGCCTCCCTCTGTGCCAAGCGCCCCAACAGCGCGGCATCTCAGCTCCCAGCTACGCGTGCCGCGGCACAGCCGGTAGAGGCAACCCCAGGCTTGGGGTCTTTAAATTGGATCACCCTTTTGCTCATCCAGAGGAAGCAGCTTCCCCCAGATCCTCCTTCTGGCCCTGAGGTCAGATCCTTTCCTTGAGTAGGGACCCCGATTTCTAGGACGGTCATTGATATGTGAGTGCTTTTTCTCTCTCTGCTCACTTTTTGTTGTGGGGACTGAATGGGCAAAGCCATTGTCAGAGCCAGGGACAGTGCCGGAGGCGAGGAGGGGTCTTCTCGGGCCCTCACGGGATGCCGGGGACTCAGCTCACAGCCCTTAGCTGCGGCCAGAGCGGCCAGCTGCCTTCAGAAGCAGGGATGGATCGGTGAGTTCCTGGTCCAGGTCCTAATGAATAGCGTGTTTGCTCCAAATTAAATCTCCAGCCCTCCCTTTCTGTCCCGAAGCCAAAATGACCTGCTTAGCGTTGTGTTCAGCCAACGGGCGAGGAAATGTAATTAGGTTAGAATGGAAAGTGAGCCCCCCCACCCCATGCCTTTGTTGCGGTTGCGCAGAAAGCAGGCAGGATGCATTCTGACCCCACGTTCAAGGGCCAGCTGCTCCGGGCGTGACCCAGCCGGCAGAAGCCTGTGCCTTGGTCCGCCTCGAGGGGACACCTCATTAAGGTCACAGGGTGCTCCCTGTGCTGCAGCCAGACTGGCGGAGGGGACCTGACTCAGTAGCAGGGGAGGTGGCGCCTGTCCCTGCGTGAGGTCCCGCCATGGCCGGCGTCTCCGTTAAGATTCCTGAAAGGCAATGAGAACACCAGACCTGGGCGATGCTGGCCTGTGCGTCCAAGGCCTCTGCTCCCTTCCTCCCCCGAGACCTGCGAACCCACAGGCCTGGAGGCAGACACACCTTTGGCTTCAGGTAGCCCCGCCCCGGGACACTTCCCTACTGCCAACGTGCGAACGGCAGCACGTGGGAGCACTCTGGTGTCTAGGAACTCGTTCACGTTCAGTCCTCCCCGCAACCCCACCTGCAGATGGGCAAGGGAGTCCCGGAGGGGTTACGCGTGACTTGCCCAAGGCCCATCTGGTGGCCCATCTGGCTGTAAGAGGCGGAGCTGACCAGCCCCGGGCCATTAGGCCCCCAGGCAGCACGGCATCTGGACCCCACCCTCCCGCTGTACCCGAGGAGCCGTCTCCGGAGCCCGCTTACAGAGGGAGGGGGCGCTTCCAAGTCCGAAGACCTTGACTGGCTCGGATCCAGGTAGACGGAGGATCCAGGTAGATGGTTTGGGAGGTGAGAAGAACCCGCAGGACTTGCTGGCGCCTGGCCACGCCCACCCGCTGCGCCTGCGGATGCCAGGCAGAGGGCGAGGACCAGGAGGGCTCCGTGCACCGCCTTGTTGGCCCCTGATTGACGCTTAAAGATTCTGTGGCCTCCGTCGGGCAGACCATTTATCACTCGCTGGGAGGAAAACATGCGGAGGTGTCCCCAAGTCTCGTAATTAATGCCTGGACATGAGCGCCGAGCAGAGGATAACCAGGAAGATCTCTCCCGTTCACTAGGGTCCTTATTACCCCTTAAATAAATAGCAATTAATACTAAAACATTTAATTAAGGCCTAAGAGCCAGCGGTGACATTTATCTCTGGCACGGCTGCGAAGCCTCTGCAAATGCATTTTTAATGGCGCTGTAGCCATTTGTCACCACACCGTCTGGTCTGCTCACGCTAACCCAGGTGCCCGTCCGGGACCCAGACGTGGCCCCGTTCGCTTCCCCCGCGGGCGGGCAGGCGGACACAGGCGCCCCAGCCGGGGCAGCGTTTGCTGAGCCCCCAGACTGAGCCTCTGAGGTGGATTCCAGCAGAGCCTGGCCGCATAGATGCCTCCACGGTGCAGCCCGACTGAATGCCCAGGACGAGGCACAGTGAGGTTGGTGGCCTTCCCCGCTGCAAGCACGGTGACCTCAGACACGCCTGCCACTGGTGTGTGGGCTAATGGCCTGTCATTTTTTGTACAACAAGTAAACTTCAGAAAAGCTTGCCAGTGCCCGGATCTTTCCTCTGGCCAAGGCCACTTCACCCCAAACGGAGCCAGAGATGTAATGAAGGCATCCATCATGCGGAATTACTGTTTTCAACAACACACCGAGGACATAATAATAAGAGAACAGGAAAAGCACCTGAGCCTTACCGCTTTGTTCTAAAAAAAAACACACTATCAGAATCACCAGCCTTTGTCATTCGAAGGGACGCTTTTTCCAAAGCAGCAGGCAGACGCTTCTGGAAACCATCTGTCTGAGCTGAGAACCAAGGAAAACTACCCAGAACAAGGGGAACTCCTCGGGAGAACCGCCCTCTCCGGGCGGGAGAAGCTAGCCGGTGGCCACGGCGCTCCATGGAGACTCTGGGCTCTTGGTTTTGCAAAAGCAGAGGCTGGTCATGACGCTCGTGACCCACCGTATGGCTTGTCACCAGTGGGGCCCCACGAGCCAAGACACCCCTCCAGACAGCAGGGGCCGCTAGTTTCCCCAAAGTCAGAATCGACCCCAGATCCCATCTCAGACCACCAGGCAACACACAGCTTCCTTTTCCACCCAGGAGCCTGTGGGGACACCTTCCTGGGTGTCCTCCAGCCGGCCCTTCCCAGACTCACCCCATCTCTCTTTCCCGCTGGGCGGGGCTGCACGTCCCTCTCTGTCCCTCTCTGTCCCTCCTGAGGTTCGCACCCAGCTCACAGCCTTCGGAGCAGACAAACCGGATTCCCCCCAGGAGCCAAGTACAAGCAGCAGGGTTTGGGCAGGAACGTAGGGCAAGCCTGGATGGGGGGCAGCCTCGGCCCCGTCCTCCCTGTTGGGGTGACTCGGGGAACCCACCCGCCTCCTCAGGAAGCCAGCATTGCTTTTTAAAAATATATATATGTATTTTATTGATTTTGCTATTACAGTTGTTCCAATTTCCCCCTTTGCCCCCCTCCCCCTGGTACGCCCATTCCTTACAGCAACCCCCCACCCCCTTAGTTCATGTCCGTGGGCTGTGCCTGTAAGTGCTCTGGCTTCTCCATTTCTATACTGTTCTTGACCGCCCGTCTGTTTCACACCCACCAGCTGTGTTTCGTAAACCCTGCACTTTCCTTCCATTCTCCCCACGCCTCCCCGCTGATCACCTTCCCTGTGATCTCCATTTGGGGATTCTGTTCCTGTTCTGCTTGTTTGCTTAGTTTGTTTTTTAGATTCAGTTGTTGACAGTTGTGTATTTGTCACCATTTTAATATTCACAGTTTTGATCTTCTTTTTCTTAAACAAGTCCCTTTAACATGTCATGTAATAAGGGCTTGGTGATGATAAACTCCTTTAGCTTTACCTTGTCTGGGAAGCTCTTTATCTGCCCTTCCATTCTAAATGATAGCTTCGCTGGATAGAGTCATCTTGGCTGTAGGTCCCTGCTTTTCATCACTTAGAATACTTCTTGCCAGTCCCTTCTTGCCTGCAAAGTTTCTTTTGAGAAATCAGCTGATAGTCTTATGGGAACTCCGATGTAAGTAACTAAGTGCTTTTCTCCTGCTGCTTTTAAGATTCTCTCTTTATATTTAACCTTCGTCATTTTAATTATGATGTCTCTTGGTGTGGTCCTCTTTGGGTCCAAATTGTTTGGGACTCTCTGTGCTTCCTGGACTTGTATGTCTATTTCCTTCACCAGATTAGGGGAGATTTCTTTCATTATTTTTTCAAATAACTTTTCAATTTCTTGCTCTTCTTCTCCTTCCAGCACCCTTGCGATTCGGATATTGGTACCTTTGGAAATGTCCCAGAGGCTCCTTATTCTATTCCCGTTGTTTTGAATTCTTGTTTCTTCCTGCTGTTCTGGTTGAATGCTTATTTCTTCCTTATGTTCCAAATTGTTGATTTGAATCTTGGCTTCCTCCCTTCTGTTGTTGGTTCCCTGTGGATTTTTCTTTATTTCACTTAATGCAACCTTCGTTTCTGCCTGAGTCTTTTTTATGCTGTTGCTGTGCCCGATGATTTCTTCAAGCATCCTAATCACCAGTGTTTTGAACTCCGCATCTGATAGGTTGTTTATCTCCATTTCATTTAGTTCTTTTCCTGGAGTTTTGTCCTTTTATTTGAGCCATATTTTTCTGTCTCCTCAGTTTGGCAGCCTCCCTGTGTTTGTTTCTGTGTATTAGGTAGAGCTGCTTTGACTCCGTGTCTTAGTAGTGTGGCCTATTGTAGAAAGGCACCTGTCTGGATGACTGTGGCTTCTCTAAATCCTTGCTTATCCGACTTCCATGCAGCTCAGTTTTCTGATGAATCTGGATGATGCTTGTTTTGTAGCCTAGTTGTAAGTTTTGCTATAGTTGTGCGCAGAGGCAAGCGTGTTTACCTCGCCTCCATCTTGGCCGGAAGGCTCTTAATCTGGCATCGGTGGATTCAAGGAGACACAGGTGGCCGTCCCCAAAAGCAGGAAGAACACAGTAATAGATGATCAAAGCGGGTGCTTCTCAGAAACCCAACTCCGCCTCCAGGAAGCCTGCATAGAGCCTGAGTGAGGTGTTCTTTTCCTGAGGTCCGTGGGCTCTCAAGTTATCTTTTAGCTGAAGATTTTCACCAATTTCTGATTGAAATTTAGCATTTTCCTGGGTTGCAGGTTTGGTCCCCAGTCAGGGTGCATGTGGGAGGTGGCTGACCGGTATTTCTCTCTCTTTCTCTCCCTTCCTCTCCCTCTGCCCGCGGCTGGCTGGCTGGCTGGGTGGGTGGTCCGGGCAGCGGCTGCCTATGTGCGCTGTGCCACGGCACGGCTTCCCAGCACTGCTCTCAAAGTGGCTCAGCTCAGGGCTCCGCCTCCCTCTTTGTCCCTGGGACGCTGGGTAGAGGCAGACGCCTGTGGGCTAGTGAGAGGCTCCCATCTTCCAATGCCATTTGTCATTCCTCCAAGAGGCCCTCTGTCCATCGATCCTTGACACCTGCCCCTTCCAGCACCCACCTGCAGGCCGGGGCTGAGGCCAAGGCCACTCTCATCCCGTGTGGATCTCTCTCTCCGGGCCTGGCACAGAGCTGGAACTGGGCGATCCAAAGGTGGGCCTGGCGGGCACCGCGTGACACCGGAGGTGACGTGTGTATGACAGGCACTCAGATAAAAACCACAGCCACTCGTCGTATAGCTGAGAGGTCGTAGACCCGGACTCGCTAATGGACCAAAATGAAAGGGAGCCTGTGTTTGGGGAAGGGGCTGTGTCCACGAAGGTCCGTCCACAGACGTGTGAGGTCTGAGGTCTGGGTGCCGGCTGCCATGTGGGAGGAGGCGGAAGGCAGAGAGGTGAGGGGAGGGGTCAGTCATGTCTGGAAGCATCCAGAAGCTGGCATCTGAAAAGCAATCAGGATTTTTAAGCAGGAAAGTGCGCAGCAACATTAGTACGGAAAACCACCGAGAGACAGCTGGCCGAGGGGACATGCGGGAGCAGCCCTGTCACCTGGTCAAGGTCGGAAGTCAACCTGGGCAGTGGCTCTCTCGGGAAGCTCCCTTCTTAGGGCGGCTGTCCCCACCCTGGCCCACCTGGGAGCGAGGAGGGGGTGCCACTGGTCACCATGCTGGGACCACAGACAGCAGCTAAAACCAGAGGTGGCCCCGGTCGCCGGAACCAGCTGGATGCTCACCAGGACAAGCTTTTAAATTTTTTAATGTGTTAAAAGTTGTGGTAAAATGTATGAAATATAAAATTGACCCTCCCAACTGTTTCCAAGTGCCCAGCTCAGTGGCATTAGCACATTGACACCGCTGTGTGGCTGTTGCCACCGCCATCCTCTCCAGAACTTTCCACCTTCCCCCACTGCAGCTCTGTCTCATTGCACAGCAGCCTCCTGCCCCTCCCCCTGCCCCTGCCGCCCTGTCTCCTCTCTGTCCCTGCGGGTCGGACTCCTCCAGGGACCTCGCTGAGGTGGGACAGGCAGCGTTGATCTCCACGCATGTTCACGTTCAGAAAATCAGAGTGAAGGCAGACGTGCCACTCAGACCTCTCTCTCCGTTTTAATTACTTCACTTTTCCAGCCACTACTCCCGGAAATCCTAGCGATTGGAGGTGGGTGGGGGCGGGGCACGGTGAGAGCGCAGGCACAGGGTGGTCTGACGGGGTGTCCCAGTGGAGAGGGTGGTCCCGCGGGGCCACCGCACAGGTGATGTCTGAGGGAGAAGGCAAGGTGAGGTGGGAACGGGGGCACCACCTCCGTCCCCCAGGCCCCAGACCAGCAGGGGTCCCTGTGGGCCTCTCAGGAAGCCCAGCCCCTCACCCGGTGCAGGGGCAGAAACGGCTTCTCCACCGATGACCGTGACTGACATGAGGTCCCGGTCCTGGGGTCCCCGGGGTGTGTGTCCGGGAACCACAGGACACCCTTCCTGTGTTGAGGACACTTTGGTGTTGGTCATCCGGGAGCACAGTGGCTGGGGTTTGGCTGCTGGGGCCCAGGGCAGCCGCACAGGCTCCCCCTGCCCTTGGCCTGCTGCCACGTAACCTCTTCTTCTTTTCTTTCCACGCAGGATTCCGTTGGTGAACCTGTAAAAAATTCAATTCAATTAAAAAAACCTAAAACTCAACTCTCTAAAGGGGAGGGTCCCCGCACCTACCACTTCTGTTTGCCAGTGGGGAACTCGGAGCAGGACACTATAGGCCAAATATATTTTTATAAAGATGCTCGCGCCTATGGGGGCCTGGCTCCTCCGTGCGCTCGGGAGAACGGCCGCGAGGGACGCCGGCAAGGACCCGGAGACAGCGAGGGACGCGGACGCCGCGACAGGGACGCCCGGGGTTTGTGCCGCGATTCTGAACCTGTGCCAATAAATACCACATGTGCCATTGCGGCCCGGAAGACGTGGGGACACGCCAGCACCGAGAGAGCCACGCGTGGACGCCGCCCGGGACGCAGGGGTGGGGGTCTCTTCCGGTGGAGTCGCTATTTCTGGTTAATCTCGATGTATATAAACCTATAAAGACACACACACACACACACACACACACTTTTTTGTACTGTAGCAATTTTTGAATATCTTCAATGTTCCTTTTTAAAAATAAGTGTGATTGGTGACCAACCTGATTTATTTAACATGCTTAGTACACACGGAATCAGCTGGTGTTTTCTACTGTGCACACGCCACACACCGTCTCACATGCAGGCACACGCCCCAACACGCAGACGTCCTCGCGCGTATATATATATGCATATACTGGAAATGCAGTCCCACGAGCGAGCATATTCCTTCTGGTGACCCGGCATCTCGTCACCGCCCACCCGGGGGACGGCCTCGACAGCCCCACAGACCCGCAAGTGACACGTCCTGCGCTGGCTGGACATTTGGTGACGGCGCCAGGCGCGCGGCCCCGGATCTGGGGCCCCAGCGAGGAATGCCGTGGTTTTGTACACATACTATATACATAGCTATATATACACACACATAAATCTATCTTTTCTGGACTGGTTGTTCGACGATGCTACCTAAGCGCCACGTGCGTGTTTCTGTAGCCGGCCGCGCACACACGGCCCGAGCGCCGGGCCGGGCGGGCGGCGGAGTCCTGGCCATCTTTGTGTTATATAAGCGTAGATCGAATTAAAGAAGTTTTCCAGTTCCAAAAATTAAAGGAATGTATCCTTCCTGCGTGTGTGCGTCTGTGAGCAGGGCTCAGACACCACCGAGGGCCCCGGTGTGTCTGAAAACGAGAGAAAAGCCGGCGTGCGAGGGGCTTGGGCGGCCCCCATGCAAGCCGAGCCCGGGCGTGGCCTGAATTCCTTTCCCATGCGTGGAGAGCGGTCGCCTGCTCTTTCTTGAGCCCAAGGGTGGCTTTGAATCTCGGGGAGACTGTAGCCAACACAGGGTTTCCTGTGGGTTCCCGCTGGCCAACATCTGCGTTTTGCCCCCACGAGTCCCCTGGGGAGCTTCCCGTGGAAACAGCGGGTTGGAGCATCATCACGGAAAGTCCCAACCACACGCCATGCATTTGAAACACTTCCCTCTCCCGGGCGGGTGACCCCCTCCCCCCCCCCGCAATGACGAGCCCCACCTTACGAAGGTGCTGGCGCCCATACTGCTGCCGAGGGGCCACCGTGTGAGACGGGGGAACCGCCCGAGGGCCTCGGCCCTCCTCAAGGGGCCCCAGGTCCGCTGTGCGCGGCTGGTCTCCTATAAACGGCCCTCGGGCAGCAGCGACGGCAGACGGACGGCTGATGGGTCACGCAGAGGGCTGACCCGTGCCCACTCCTCCGCTGGGCTGGGCTGGCAACACCTGGTCCTTCCACCGGGCTCGGTCTCCCTCTGAAACACCCTGGAGCGTGCTTGCTAGAAAGTTTGCGTTTGCAGCTCTGGCCACGGGGAGGGTGGGCGATGCCGGCGGAGGGAGAGGGGTGTGTGTGGCCCGTCGCATCAGGCTCTGTCCTCGCGATGTCGCTCGCGAAGTTGCAAAGTCGTTGCTTTTGTTTGTTTTTTCTGCTTTTGGTTTTGCCGTTTTCCCTGAAGCGTCGGCACGGCACGTGGGGAGACAACACAAACATTCGCCACTGACCGGGTGGTCTGCAGGCTCCCGGGACCCCCGGAGGGCGCCCCCTCACACGGCTCTTTTTGGAAGTCGGCCCCAGGCCTCCCCGACCCAGGCCAGCCCAGCTTGGCGTGAGCGTGAGTGGGAGCCCAGGGCCGGCAGCGTCCCCAGGCTGTGGAGCCAGCCGCTCTGCTCGTTGGCCCTGAGCTGCAGGGCCCCCAGCCAGGAAGGAGGTGGCGGCTTGTGGACCCTTGTCCCCTGACAGCGGGAACTCAGAATTCCAAAGGGGCTGCCGTTCAGTGTCCGCCACCTCACCTCTGACTCCAGGCCATGGGCCGCTCTCTGGATGCCTGGCTCTTTCTGGAATGCCGTTAGACACCAAACCATGGAAGGAGGCTCTGCCCCCGTCCCCTTGCTCACACACTGTGGGGGACAGCCTCAGACAACAGCCCCTCCACCCCCAACCCCACACACAGTCCCTTGGGCACATGCTCAGGGCATGGCCCGAAACACACACACGATCAAGCAGCGGACACACCATGCCAGCACACTCCCCGCTAGGAAGGCCAGTTCTGCAGTGACATCTGCCGGAACCGGTCAGTGGGGGGAAGGCTGCCATTTCTTTGCATGGGGATCAAGGGTGTGCGTGTAGAGATGTTTCATTTTTTTGGTGGTTTCCTGGAAACACCTGGAAACATCACCGCTGGACCAGGAGAGAGCGGGTGAAGGGAGCAGGTGACACCCCGGCCGCGCCCGCAGTGACGTCTGTGAAAGAAAAGCTCAGCCAATTTGCACCAGGCGCCGCGACCAGAGCCCAAATCTGTCCCCAAACCACATCAGGGTCTGAGAAGCCCACGTGGTCGGCGTCCTTCCCCGGCTCCAGGCAACGCCCTGGGTCCTCAGGGCCCCTCCGCCTGGCTCTCTGGAGTTGAGAGTCCAATAGCATGTCCCCACGTGTCCCCGTCCCTGCGTCCAGGGCCCCGCCCTTCCACGTGTTTTAGCTTCCTTCTCCCCTCAGGAAGGGCACCCGAAGGAAGGGCGGTGTGGTTCGGTGAGACCCCCCCATTTTTGTCCAGCTCCACCTCCTGCGGCAGCAACGCCGAAGCCCCACCATCTCGGGCCCCGGGACAGCGTTCACTGTTCCCTGCCCACCTGGGAACCCCCAAAGCTTTCAGAACACCTGGGCTTGGCTTTGGGGAACTCTGTGCCCGGAGGTCAAGTTCACATCTAGGCTCAATCCCTTCTAATCTTCGTGAACTTGAGGTCATTTTTATCTGGCAGATAAAATGGGCATGATTACTTTCGTTTACAAATTCCAAGGACCACGGGAAAGAGGTTTGGGGCATGGGCGGGCAGGCCAGCCTCCCGACCCCTCCCCCTGGCGCGATGAGAGCGTCCACACATAGCCAGCCGCCTGCCCACTGGCCGCTCTTCCAGTGCCCCCTGCCCACACTCCGTGGGGGAGGAGGGGGCCCCTCGGGGGTTGTGACGATTCACTATTAGTGTCTTTCTCGCGTGGAAAGGAGAGGCCACGTAGGAAGCTGTATTTCGCCCCACGTGCCCGTGGTCCTTCCTAATCCCGAGTTTCGGGTGCAGGGGCTCCCGGATAGTCCTCGGGTCCTTCACGGGCACTTTCAGCCTAGACGCCTTGGCTCGGCACACCCGCCAACTGTCCGGACCCGGCTGGCGGGAACGCAGCAGCGACGCCCCAGAGATCTCATGGTCTCTGGGCCCTCCTCCTCCGCACAGCTCCACCACCCCCTGCCACAGGTCCACGCCCCGCGAACCTTCCTCCCAGCTCAGTGCCAACTTCGGGCCGGGTTGCCACTCCCACGTGGTTGCACTGGAAAACGGGTCCATCGGGGATCTGACCCTTTCACCCCATCCTGTCTCTGCTGGACTCCACTGCCCACGGAGACATCCCATGCTTCTTGCTTCTTGTCCCATGCGGTCCGCTCTCCTCTGTCACTCAGGAAGCCTGGCTGACCCCGTCTCCCGGACGGTGAGAGGGGCAACCAGGACTGAGGCTCAGGCCGGGCCCTCCCCTGGCCGCCATGGCACAGCCGCGTCGCCGCAGACCTACCCGTGCGGCGTCCGCATTTCAACACCGTTGCGCTCTTTCATTCCTGAGTCTCAGCCCCGCCCCCCGGGCCGTCTTTTCCCGACTTCCACCATCGGCCCGCAAGTCGCACGTGAAAAGATGCTGAGACCCCGAGGATGTGGACATTCTGGGGCCATTCTTGCTCCACCGCATGAGTCCTGTGAGAAGACATCACTTCTGTGTGTGGTGAGAAGAGCCACAATTCCGTGGGTCCCCGTCACTCGCCGGTCGTTCATCCACGGCTCATTCAGCAGCCGTGATGAACTCCCGCACGTTGGCGGTACGGCGAGGAGTGGGATGCACGGACTTGCCCCCGTGGCTTTTACCCCCTGCTCCGGGGGGGTGGGGGTGGATATCAACACAGAAGCAAATGAAGTAACTCCCAGAGGTGATAGGGCTCAGTGATGGGAAGGCAACGGAGCAGGTGGCAGGAGAAGGGAAGGGAGGAGTCTGTAGTTCTCGGTCTCCTGTTGGGGCATCTCTTGTCTACCAAGGGTTGGCCTGGGGGTGAAGGGAGCAAGAAAGCCACCCTCCTGCCTCCTGGCTAAAGTGCAGTTGGTGCCGAAGGGGAGGCGTCCCGGGCCTGCACGCTCCCACCTGGTTTTCCACCAAGTCCGCCCGGCGTTCTGGGAGGAGTGCTGTCGCAGAGGTGCTGCCCCCCTGCCCCCCCGGGCCGCCCCAGGCGAATGCCACACTGTGGAGTCACCCTTAGGTCAACCAGGACCCCAGCAGGACAAAGGAATTCCAGGACAGAGATGCAGCCCATGGGGCCCCGGAGCCCCCCGGGGAGAGAATGGCGGCCGTCTCTCAGAAGTCGCCCTCCACGCCGTTCCGGTGCGTCGTTAAGTGAGCAGCCCTCCCAGAGCAGGCTGTGACTCACGAAATTCGGGGGCGGTGGGTGGCCGTGGCCGGTCGGTTTGCTGTGCCGCATCGGTGTGGATCGTCTGTCTGCTTTCCAACACGGCACCATGGCCCACGTAAGTGAGCCGGACGCACCATCTGAGGATCCTGACGCCTCTTCTCGCCGTGTTCCCCGCCGCCGTGCTTCTGGCTCTGCAGACGGGCCGCTGCTTCTCCCCTCCCCGCCACGCTGCTCCCAGCCAGGCTGGGCGTGGCAGCGACACTCCGTGTCATTCGGGGGCTTCCCAGCGAAGTCTCAAATGAGTGACGCTGTGAAACAGGCCACCAGCCCTTCCTCCTAAACAGGGCGGAGCCTGGTTGTGTGCGTTGCTTTTGAATGTGAGGATTGGGTAAACTGAGGCACGGGCGGAGGGTCATCAGGTTTCCGATCTCCCCAACCATCAACCGAAGAGAAACACTGACCTCCAATGATCCTGGAAAGACCTCAGCCAGCGAGCACACTCTAGCCAGTCTCCGGAGTTCAAATGGGCCACCGTGTGGGCAGCCAGTCCCGGGTGGGGGCTTCGACTCCAAGCACAACCTCCCTTTATGCCGAAGGGACAGTCAGAGCCTTGCCCCACCGGCTGGCAGGGGACAGCCAGCCCCGGCTTGCTCCAAGGAGCCCCCACATCTGGTCTCACTTTGGCTGGGGGTGGGGCTCAAGCCGAGGGCTGCAGCGGGTGGGAAGGCCATGTGCACGCGGTGCCAGGGGACAGGTGATGCGGGAGCGGGCGGCGAGGGCGGGCTCCAGTGCTGAAGGCAGGGCCGCGCTCCACCCTCGCAACTGCGCTGCCCACGCCTGACCATGAGGGCGAGTGAAGAGAATGGCGAGCTCCGTTACCACAGGCGTCTGTTGGAGCTGAAATACCAAAGCACCCCCTACCCCACCCTGGAGCTCCATCCACAGCATCCCCTGCTGCACAGGCTCCCTAGGAGAATCCCCCAGAGCAATGGTGTGGAGAAGCGAGAGAGCAGCTTTGAATGAATCCGTGACCCTGAGTTGTCCATGGACCAGCCTCCGCCTGCGAGGCCTGGTATCGCCTGGGCTGGCCCGGCCCGTCTGGGACTCCCGGGGTGGAAGGCGCTGAGGTGGGGGCAGTTTGGATAGCTAGTGAGCCCTGGGGGGAGGGTCAGTGAATGCATCAATGGCCCTGTGATCTCTTCCATGTGTGTGTGGGAACCAGGACGCACGGGCAGCATCCATTTGACAGGGTCTGACCGAAAGCCGAGAGAGCAGCTAAGACACCCCCCGGGGCTGACTCAGCTCTGGCCAGTATCTTCGGTCTCACAGTAAAGCATCCGCGGAGTGACGTCCAGCAGGCGCGGGTGCAGAGAGGTTCGAACTGTTGGAAACTCTCCCCGGTCGAAGTCAATTAGTTTTGTCCCAGGTGGTCTCCCTCTTAAAGTGGAATCCTGTAGGGACCTGGGTCTTCAGGCGTAAATCCATACCCAAATATTTGCAACACCAAACAGCTTCATTCTTCTGTGGGCAGAGACCCAGCTGAGTGGCCGGGTTAGCGTTGGCAGGATCACCGAGAGCTGCAGGAAAAACACTGGTGTTGGTGTTTGGCGGACTGTCGGTGAGTGCTGGCCTCACTGAATTCGGGGAGCTGCTGCAGCCAGCCGGGCAGGGTGCCGGCCATAGGAGGGGCAGCAAGACCACAGAGCCGGCCGGAGTTCTGCGCTTTGGCACCCTCCAGGGCCATCACGACTTGGGGCCACTGAAAACCTAGGATGGGGACCCCCAATAATCATTTCAAGTCGTCACTCAGGACACTGCACAGGCCAAGAGCACTGTCCCCACCACCCGGGCCCACACCCCATTTCCCAAGGGAACTGTCCCACCCCTCTCTACTCTTCAACTATCCCAAGCCAAAAGGGACAATCCCCAGCCCATGGTGACGCCCCAACACGATTTCCAACCTTCAGGGGACTGAGTGGAGGAGGCGGGAAGGGGTCTGCGGAAGTCTTAGGCTGCTGAAACCCTCGCGGGGGCAGCAGCCAGCTGAGACCACTGCTCTCAACGGGGTTTCGTGTAGCCGCTGCCCCCGCTGCCCCCGCTGCCCCCGCTGCCCCCGGAAGGACCCCTCTCCTTCTGCCTCCAAAGTCTTTCTGGGGCTGGGCACTCCGCCGGGACGACCTCTCGCTTATGCACATGGATTCCTGACACTAACTTAGACGTCTGCCTGCGACTCAAGGTCAAAACAACATGAGCGCTTCTTCTTGAGAGTCTCATGCGCACACGTGAGCCCACGCGAAATTCTGAAGGGAGGGGTCCTCGAAGGTTCTCGCAGTCTCACGCCCTTCCCGCGTGTCAGCGGCGAGAGGTCCGCGGGCCACGGGCCCCTGGATCTGACCCACTGGGTCCCACGGACACGTTCTGTGGGTCTCTGGGCTGCCGCTTGCCTTCGGGTCGTCTCTTCCGAAGCCGAAGGGTGAATGGCCCTGAGCAAAGCTGGTCGCCCGTCAACCGACCACACATTTTGCCCTGAAAGGTGAATTTCCAGCCCGGGAGGACACGGGATGGCATGAGGCTCAGCCAACGTTTCTGAGCCTCTGGACCGATCTGTGTGCTCAGGGGAGCCTGGCCCCCGCTGGGTGCCCACCTGGCCCGGGGCGACAGAGGCCTGGGGGTGAGGCTTGCAGCGTTTGGGAGTGAAACTTGTGATTTGGGAGAAACGTGTGACCAGTTTGGGACTTCAGAAAATTGTTTTCTTAAAAAGCAGAGCTTTTCCCCTCGTTTTCCGGCAAGTCCATTGGGGTCACTTCCGCCTCTTCCCCTCCCCAGAGGACCACATGGGCGGTGCCGGAACGAGGCTCCCCTTCCGTTAGAACCCTTTAAATGAGACTCAGAACAGCGGCAACACCCCAGGTGGACTTGAACGACCTTGCTGCTTTGGTGCACTTAGCTCTGGACTGATGCGTGAGCAGAGTCTCCTTGAACGTGGGTTAGACCCAGACAGGGCCGCACTCGGCCTCGGAGGAAGGGCAAGGCCGTGCACTTGGTTCTGTTTGTAATTCCCCGCTTCTTTTTTTAAGGGAATAAGTGTTTACTGAAAAACATTCAGAAAATACCAATAACCCCGCCAAAAGGAAACATCCGCAACCCTTCAATTGCGGTTTAATTCACTGGGCACTGCTGATTAAATGTCTACCGAGGGAGGACAAGGGACAGAGCAGGCCCCGTGGTCAGCACCGCTGACAAATCCGGCTGCTGTGTATGTTCTATTAAAAAAAAAAATCCAATTAGCGACTGAATGCCTCTTTGCCAGTCCAGCTTGTCGTGAGCACGCTCCTCACGGGTCGTTAGCCCGTCGCTCCGATGTGGTGGGACAGGCAGCCGGCCATCACGGTGTGCTGGTGGCTGCCATCAGGGCACTGAGCTGGCGTGAACAGGACACTCAGACTCGCATCCAAAGGCCTGGCAGGAGTTTTCACAGGGGGGTCCCGCCCGAGAGCCACAGACGTCAGCAGCAGGAGGGTGTGTTGCCGGCTCGATATTCCTGGTGCCGCAGGCCACGCTGAGCTCACCAGCTGTCATTCCGTGAATGGAGGAGCCCAGTTCTCCCTCTGCACCCCCGCCCCCGACACAGCGCACCCACGGAACTGGGAAACTCCCAGACCACGGCCCTGAACCACGGCGCCCGTGGTAAAGGGCCAGAGCCACAGGGGGCCCGTCCTCACGGTTACGTCGGGTTTTGTCCTTCCTCTCTTACTTGCGCGAAGGGAAACGGGGCGTGTTCTGATTTCCCTACGTTATCTTCTGCCACAGCCAACGCTGACCACGTACACGTTCACATGGAGCACCGGCCATTTTTCAGCAGAAGAATGGAAACCCCTCCTTGGGAGGCTCGGACACAGGTCTCTCCCACAGCTGTCCGTGCAGACACAGGCGTAGGTGACCTTCTCAATGAGCCGCGCTCCTGCGCTCGGCTGCTGTGCGTCCTCTGCGCGCACACAGGGTCACGTCTGATGGAGGGAGGCGACGCGGTAGGTGGGGGCGGGGTGGGGGCTGGCAGGGGTTTCTGTCGAGGTGAGCTCTTGGTTTTCTCAAGTCGTTTCTGTACTTCAAAACGGTGTGTTTGGAGCGCATTGTAACTGCAGCGCCTGTGCTAACCTTCCTGGGTATCGTCAGTGGTTTAATGCCTGGTGTTGGCATTAAAAACAGCATAATGTGAGAAGAAAGGAGAAGAGAATCGCCATACATGTAAGCCATGCCTCTAGAGGACTTTTATTTTTGTACTGTTGTTTACTTATTTTTCAAACAATGGTGCCCGAGGCCGACCGGAAGAACACGGGCATTTGTGTTTCCAAGCCACGGTCCCAGAGTTGGCCGTGTCCACCCCGGGGCTCCATGGCCTCCAAGCCAAGGCTTCCCCGGGTTCACAACCAAGGAAACGCTTCCAGGTCTCCGTAGGTGGGTCCCAGGGGTTGGCTGTCACCGAGTCTGGGCTAGTTGGGGTGGCCCCGCAATGTGTACTTGAGACCACGACAGTCCCCGATGGCTTGGGGACCTCCTGGGGCACGTTTATGGGCAGGCAGAGCATCTGCAGGGACCCTGCTGAGGGGCCTGCGCCCTGGGCCGAGGAAGAGAGGCCACAGGGCCTCACGCGGGAGGAAGCCTGCTTTGGGGGCCTTAAAGTGGACCTGCTTTCTGCAGAGGGAGCTTGCTGGTAGACTGGGTGTTGCCCGCCCAGGACATCGGCTCTGCCACGGGCTGGCTCCCAGGACTGACCCTGGAGCATTCCCTGGGCCCACTGCTCCACCCAGAGACTGTGGGGCTCTGGATGGGAAGGGTGGGCTCACTGCCCTGTTTGGCTTTTTATCCGTTTTTGCTCTTCACCCTGAGTCATTGGTTCGCGTGGCTGCTGGAACAAAGCACCACAAACGGGGTGGCCCGGAACAACAGACATTTATAGTCTCCGTTCCGGGGGCTGGGAGCCAAGGTTGCAGTGCCGCGGGACCGAGTCCCGTCTGAAGGCCCCGGGCAGGCCCCGTCCCCGCCTCTCTCCCGCTTCTGCGGGCTCCTTGACCTGTGACGCCTCGCTCCGGTCCTCGAGTGACATCCCCCCGTGTGCGTGTCTGTGTCCAAATTTTACTTATTTGTCCCTCCTTGTTTATTAGGACGCCCGTCCTATGGGACTGGGCCAACTCTGCCCCAGTTCGACCTCATCTTTGCTTATTACATCTGCAGCGACCCTATTTCCAAGTAAGGTCCCAGTCGGTGGTCCTGCGAGGGAGGATTTCAACATGCAAATGTGAAGGGCAGATTCAGCCCAGAACCCAGGGAAGCAGAAGCCACCGCTGGTGTTAAAATCCGCCCTCTTTTCCCGGTTTTGTGCCCACCCCAGGAAAAAGTTGGGGGCGGGGGATGATGTCCCGAGAGCGGTTGTGGGTGCAGACACTCACCTCTTCTTTTTCTTTTCTGCTCTGGGATCCCTTCATTCTGTCTCACCTCTTCCCCGAAGCTCAGAGCTTCCCGCCCTGCTCCGCACCCACCATCACATCCCCGTCCGGCAGCTACGAGGACCAAGGGAAGAGTCTGTCCACACTCAGGGCTGTACTGAGCAGAAAATCTCGGGCCTTCGAGGCTGGGGCTCTGCAGGCTCCTGGCGTCTCTGGGAGGGCAGCGGGGGGCTCTGATGCAGGGGCGGTTGGCGAAGGGTTGGGGGGAGGTGATTCCAGAAGCCGGGCCTTCACGGCCGCAGCCGGAGGTGCGGCCAAGTCTAGGGCGCCCTGCTCTGTTCCGAGGGCCCGAGGAGCTCTCCACGGGGCTGGCGGTGCTGTGCCCAGTCCCCTGGCCCCTGGGACCCCGTCACTCCTCTTGCTCGGGAAGAACCAGCGTCCGGCACCTTGCTGACAGTGCTTGAGACAGTCACCCAGGCTGTGGCCCCTGAGACTCTTCTGCACAAACAAGAGCTTCCGGAAAACGACCAGGTAATGAGTTCTCGCTAATGACACTGAATGAGCAGTGCACACAGGCGAGATGGCCCAAGGCCCACGAGCTGCCACGGGCTGGTCTCAGAAACCGGCAGGCTGGGTGGCGTGCTCCTCACCAGAACCGCTGGGCACGGAGCGCTCCCCCGAGGGTCTGGGAACGTGTCCCCTTCATTCCAGTAAAGTCCTGTGTCAGGGTGGCTCACTCTGTGACCTGGGTTCTCTCGTGCCCTCCCCCTGTGCACAAGGGACCCGCCCATCAGCCCAGGTCACTCTGGGTCATGGGGGAGTAACGATGAAGCCCCTGACGTGGGTGTCTGGCTGAGCTCTGTCCTCCGTGGGAACAGGAATCATGCCACGGCCCCTCTGGAATGAGCCGTTCACCTGACCCTAGCCCGGGCCCTGCTGGGCTTGGGCAGCCAGCACTGGGCGCGAGTGAGGGTGGGGTGTGAGCATTGCTCCCGGGTCCTTATGTTGGATGACATTGTGCAGAGAAACAATGAGAAGCTTTGAGACGAGCTGCTCACTTTGGGGTTGAATTACTGCTGAAATCCAAGTGGCGTGGGCAGGGGGTGGAATGAGATTAGGATGGGCTGAATTTCAATGGGGAGCCCTGGGGGCCTTGCAAGGGGAGGGGGGCCCCTCTAAATGACATCTGAGCTCCATCCAGCCTCTGGGGTTTCTCTGAGCCGAAGAGGCTCGTGTGAATCATTCAGAATGTTCTTTCCAAAAGCAGATGAACATCTCATTCTGGAACCGATGACACGGAAATGGGCTTGGAGGAACGTGGCTCTGGGGAGAGCAGGGGAAGTGACAAGGACCTCTGCTGTCTTCCACGCTGAGGCCGCAGCCTGTGGTGGGCTCGGGGGGCATGCAGATGGGCGGGGAACACCCCAGCCCACGGGAGCCAGAGGGGTGTGCGGACAGGCAGGGCAGCTGGACGTCTGGGGCTTTTCCTCTGAACGTCAATAGGCATGGGCTTGTCTCCCGTGGTTGGTGCCCGTGGGTGCACGTGCCTGGGGCCGGGGCAGAGGTGAACCAGCCCGGGAAATATGGGAGAGAGCAGCCGGACTCAGGCCCCAGCCTTCCCTGCACATTGGCCCCTGACCACCTCAGGGGTGGACACAGGCCGCCCTCCTGTCCCTGCCGGTCCTCCCAGGGGATGGATGCTTCACTTACAAACCCTCACTTTCCACTTTTTCTCCAAAATGTGGTCAAAGGTGGTGGTGTTTCAGGCTTCTCTCAGAGCTCATGTTGACTTTACAGCCAGGCTTCTGTGCCCCAAAAAGGGTGCGGCTCCCCAGTGCGCACACCTCCCCATGGCTGACATTCACCTGCTGCGTCACGCCACCACACACAGCGTGCACCTGGGGAAGCCTGCCGTGGCCCCACCATCGTGGCCCTGCTGGCATGGCCCCACCGTGGCCTGCCAGCCCTGGGCACGTCCCAGCCTCCCCTGGGGCTTCAGCCCATGACTCCAGAGAGGCGGCGGAGAGAGCTGTGCTCTAACCCCGTTCCGTGATTATTTTTAACTCTCCTGGACATGAATATTGATTGGCAATGTAAGTGGGTGAACCGCACACAAGGGAGACTCAGGTTGGGCTCCAGTTCTGCAGAAATGGAAGGGAGGAGGGGCGAGGCTCCGCCATGGGGGCAGCCAGTGCTGGCCAGCAGTGGCCAGAGCCAGGACCAAGGGCAGCTCTGGGCTTGGCCACATGGCCCACCCTGGGCCTGGAGCCCCTCTGCACCCACTTCATGCTCCCTTGCTCCCTGCTCTCCCTTCCCCCCACCACCTCCCCACCTGCCGGAACTAAAGAAGCAGGAGCCTCAACCCCTACTTGGGCTCCACTTCCTCCTCCCTGGCCCCCGAGCTTCACCAGGAAAGTGCACTGTGCCCCGTGGGCCAGCTTGCTGGAGGTGAGGAGGGCAAGAAGGAGGAGCCCTGCAGGGAGACCTGGGCGTCCTGCTCTTCGTCCCACACTTTTGCGACAGGGCAGGCGGGGTCCCTCCCAGCCGCAGACCCAGCGCCAGGCACGGCCACGCTAGGAAGGAGGCGGTAGTGCCATCCCCGCTCAGCAGACAAGGACACCGAGGTGGACAGAGGTTGAGGGGCTCTCCCGAGATCACTGGGTGCAGAGGGTCCTCCTCCAGCACCCCCACACTCGCCACTGCTGGTGGCAGCTGAGCAGACCCGGTTGGCGGAGCCCTCGGGACACGAAGTCCTCAGCCGGCCTTCCTGGGCGACCAGCAAGCTCCGGGAGGAGGATGCACCGTTAGGTGGGGGAGGAGAACTGTGTGCAGAGGGAAGGCAGGAAGGACTTGGCCAGGTAGTAAGTTCTCCTCTCCTCCCCTTGGAGGCCACTCCAAACAGAGTGTGTCGTCACTTGGCCTTCCAGAGAAGCCCTGCCAGGTCACCAAGGCCTCTGCGTGTCTGGGAAGGCTGGGGCCAGCGGGGTCACCTCCCCACCCAGCTGGGGCACTCCCAGAACTTCACCCCCTCTGCTGGAGCATCGGTGCAGAAATCCCCCCCCCCAAGGCTGAGGTTTCTGGGGAGCCCAAATGAAGACGGAGCTGGGTCTTGGAAGAAAGCATGGCTTCTGTGTGCACAGCCGGCTGGGAAGGTGTCAAGGCAAGTGGCAGCTTGGTGGCAGCGTCCGGGAACCTGACGGAGAGCAGGCTGCACCAGAGTCTGTCCAGGGCACAGTTTCAGTGTGGCTGCAGGTCAGGCCTCGATGGTGGGTTTGACCCTCAGCCCTCGTTCTGTGGATTAGCCGGGGGAACACACCCCGTTGTCACACTCTGGGTCACCCGGACAACGGGCTCACACTCAGGCTAAATGGTTCTGGCTTCGAAAGACGTCCCCGGTGGAACAGGTGTCGCCCGCCGGGGGACATGAGTGGAGCAGAATGTGAGAAAGGGCGTGAGCAGCGGACTGGAGGACATGGGACCGGAGCCAGGGGTCGGAGGACAGACGTGAGCCTGTCAGCCCGGAAGGGGCCACCGTCCACCCCGGCAGCCCAGGGGGATGACCGGCGGGAGGACCAGCACGGCGGCCCTGTGTCCACGAGCCCCTGGGGGGCTCCCCAGGCAGCCGGTTATCTGAGAGGGACCCATCCACACCCTGGCTGCCCAGCACACACCCTGCACGGTGGGGCTGGGCGGCACGAAGGTCTCCCGGCGTGATTTCAGAGAACAGTGACCCCAGGGCCCTGCCAGGACCCCACGGTGCCATTCCCCACCCGGACCCGCCTCTGCCCCTCCCGCCTCTCCATCCCTCCCAGCCGGGCGCCCGCCTCGCTGTCCTGCTGGTCCACCCGCCTGCTGCCCGCCTCTCCTCACGCCCATGCCACGTCTGACCGTGACGTTTCGGCCCGGAAACCTGCAACACCCAGAGCCTCCCCAAGCCCTCGAAGGCGTCCATTGTCTGAGATGGTCCTGGGCGAGGGCCGGGTGTCTGGTCCGCCTGTTCCCCGGGGAACGGGCGCCCTTGGGCTCACCTGCTGCCTGCAGAAGAGCAGCCCTTCGAGCACTGACAGTGCGGGAAGGCGAGGTCCTCCAGTGAAAGATGACCTCCTTCTTCCGCGCACCCCCTTCTTGCTGGCGGTCCCGCCGCTCAGTTGCCTCCAGATCACCTGGGTGGACTTGACTTAGAAACAGACCAGTGGCTCCTTCTCAAAGCTGTTCTCTGGGTGTCACCTGCCACCTGGGCCCAGTGTGAGAGGTGACTGAGGTGAGCCCCGCCGCCTCAGGGGATTTCTCCCCTCTCATTAAGGTTCGGGCTCTGGCCGGCGACGGGAGTAAGAACATCAAACATGCCATAACTCATGCCAGTCCAACCACGGGGGCATTGGGACGCCTTCGCTGGGGCCTGGGAGAAGTGGCTGCCTCTGCTCTGTCCCCAAGGCCAGGTGTGCCCTCTGCCACACCCGCCTGCAGTTGGGGGCCAGGCCAAGCAGGGAGGGAGCAGAAGGAGCGCCTGCCTGAGCGAGACCTCACAATGTCAGTTTCTGGAAATATGGGGGTGGCGATGGCCAAACCGGGCCGTACACTCCCTGCCGTAGCCCTCTGTCAGCCTCCCATAAATAAATCCCTGTGCACTCGAGATAAGGTGGCGAAGCCGTTCCTCTTGTTCCGACACCCGCGGAAGACCGCGCTCACGGGGCAGCCAAACAGGGAGCCCCCAAAGCCGGCTGTGTCCTGCCCGCAGAGGCCCCTCGACACCTCAGCGATGAGCTCTTCCCCGTGTCCCAGCCTTCTCAGTCCCCCACCCCTTTCCTCGGGGGCCAAAACAGTGGTCCCCCACTGGGACCTCCTCTTTCGGTTCCACATTAAGCTGCTTGCTCAGCTTAAACTGCCTTCCTCCCAGGAAAGAGGTGGCAGACTCTCTAAGGTGCACCTCAGCTCTCGCTTCTCCTCCTTCAGGATGCTCTCACTTCCAGTCCCTCGCCAGTGGGACACGCACCCTCATGCAGGGTCCCACAGTGCTGGGTCACCTCTGCCACGGTCTGTCTGTGGACAGCGGGACTGGAGGTAGAGGTATGGTGGCCTCAGGTGGCATCCGCTGAGCACGTAACTGCTACACACCTGGACCGCGGTCGGCCCTGACTTGGGCCTGAACGGCCAGAGCAAGATGAGGTCCCATCTTCTTCTCCTCTTTTTGAATAGGTTTCTGCAGTTATACAAAAAACGGTAGCTGTCGCTATTACGGGGCCAATAGCTCGACTTCCACGTGCAGGTGTGTGGGGCACGGCACACCAGCCCGTGTCACCGAGGACGTCCCCTTGGAGAGGACGGCACACTGTCCTAGATGGGTGCCTGCTGCTGCACAAGACACACCCAAAACAAAGTGGCATTTCATGTTTTATTCCCAACTTTCCTCAGAGGTGACTGGGCTCAGCTGGGCGGTTCTCCTTCGGGGTCACTCACCTGGTGGCAGTCAGATGGTGGCCGGGGCCAGAGTCCTCGGAGGGTCCAACACTCGTGTGCCTGCAGCCCGAGCCAGACAGAGTCACACAGCTAAGGCTCGGTGGATTGTTCTCTGTGTGTGTGTGTGTGTGTGTGTGGTCCTCCTTCCAGCTTCAGTTCCCTCGCTCGACATGGCACTGATAAAATGAACCTTTCTGCGGGCGCTCATTTGTCTCCGTAACAGATATTTGTCGAGCATCCTGCAGGTTGCAGGTCCTGAGCTCAGCACTGACATCGGACTGATGCAGCCGCAAGATTGACGTGCCAGGTACGTGAGCCGCCTCTTGGAAACCTCGTGCAGGTGCAGACGGTACAAAGCCAGGCTGCAGGAGAAGGGCCAGTGGGGAAAGAAGCCCGGGGAGAGGCCACTGAACCTCATCTGTGGAAGGGGAGGGGCGAAGCTTCTCTTGAAGAGGGGTTATTTAATGTGAAAGCTGAAGGATGAGTAGAAGTTTGGGGCAAGGTGTGGGGGCGGTGGTGGAGAGGGCGAGGCGGGAAGGAAGAGGGGGCAGCCGGGAGGAGGGAGCGGCCGACGGGGACACTCAGACATGGGAGGAAGACCCACACGGGGGTGGGTGCGGCTCTTTACACAACAGTGCACAGGGCATGGGGTGGACCGGCCGTGCGTGGACAGCCCTGTTGCTCATCAGAGGCATTCTTGTGTGCCCACCATCACCAGCTGTCTCCCCCAGCCTCTCATCAGAAAGGCAGGACTGAGCTGGGGGAGCGGGGTGCTTCTCCTAGAGAGGGTGCGGGAGACACAGAGAGAAAGGAGTAGATTTAAAAGATCTTTGAGTAATACCTGGCATGCCTTGAAATTGGAATTGATTTTTTAAAAGGAGATGGATGATTACGTTAATGTTTAAAGATTACCAAGGTTTGAGCTCTGGGGACACAGGGGAAGTGGAAGGAGCAGCCGAGGGGAAGGGAGAGATAAGGAGTTGTCTCTGGAACGGGATGAAAGGGCGGGCGGTGTGTCCGGGGGCGATTGGAGAGGAGAGGCCAAGCACCGGGGGGGAGGCTCCGCTGGGTTTACTGGCGCAAAATTCGACAGGAGATAAATACCTCCTTCCACCAGTGTAAAGGAAACCATGCTGGACCTACAGGGGCCCCTCGTAAGCAACCAGGACCCCGCAGCGAACCTGTGAAACATCGGAGGACTGTGGTCGGTGAGAGAAGGAACAAATGGAGCGATTGCTTCCTCAGTCCTACTTTCCACGTGTGGCCTGAGGTGGGGGAGCCAAGGAGACAACAGCAGTCTCCTTGGGGTGAAGAGAGAGAGCAGAGTTTGGGGGTACGGGGGGTACGACTGGTGGGCCCAGCACTGGAGAGGGAGTGTCATGCAGGAAAGAAAAAGGGGCTCCGGAAATCTGCAGGGTGGTCTCAGAGGTGCTGCTCACTCCTGAGCAACACGAGGTGAAGCTCCGTGGGCTGGTAAGGAACTAGCCAGGAGCTGGGAGGCAGGCGGCTCCCGAATCCGCACGGCATTCTGGAGCCCTGAGTTCTTCTCCACTGGAGTGCACAGACTCTGCACAGCACCCGTGGGCCTCCACCCCCCCGGCGCGGACCCCCAGGAGCGATGCCTTCTGAGCAGGGCTCACCTGCTGTGGATTACAGGCTCCTCTAGACCGGTCCTGTAACATGTTTGAAAACGTTTCAGATGGATCACACTGATGGACAAAAAACTGCAGCCAGAGCAAAGCTCAGTGCATCCTAAAGGGTAACAAAAAGCAGACGCTCAACAATGTAACATCCAAAAACTCTAGCATCCAATAAACAATCACTAGACAGGTGAAGGTGCGGGATAATGTAACCAGTTCCCAGGAGAAAACATGTTTAATAGAAACAGACTCAGAAATCACAGAGAGGATGGCATCAACAGCCAAGATCTTGAGAAGAGCAATTACAAACATTCTCGACGATAGGAAAGGGAAATCCGAAATTAATGAGAAAAATTAAAAAATAAAAATACCAAATGGAACTTCTAAAGCTGAAAAATAAAATGTCTGAAGTACCTGGACCAGCTTAGTATCAGATTAAATGCATAAGAAGAAAGATTAAGTGAACTTGAAGACACAGAAGTAGAAATCATCCAATTCAAACATTTAACAAATGCTGAACAAAAAGAAACAAAAATTTAGTGACCTGCAGGACAAAGACCAAGGAGGGTGACTTATGTGTAATTGGAGTCCCAGCAAAAGATGAACAGGGTCAGAAAAACACTAGAAAAAATAATGACTGAAATTTTCCAATTTCATAAAACTATAACCCCGGACACTACAAGCCAAATAGACTCTTAAAAGATAAACAAAGAAAATCACACTAAGGCACATTGTTACCACATTCTTAAAAAATCAGCGACAAAGAAAAATCTTAAAAATATTCATAATAAAGAGAAGACTCCTTCAGGGGAGCAGAGATAAGACTTACTATAGATGTCTCATCCAAAAACTGCAACACAGAAGCCAACACTATGGCATTGCTAAAAGGAGAAACGAAAGGCTCTGAAGGCAACCACAGCGGAGGGAACCTGTGGCTAACCCACTGGCGCTAAGAAATGGTTACGTTTCTCTGGCTGAAAGACAATAACAGTGCAGGTAATTCAGATCTACACAAAGCAATGGACACCCGACATGGCAACTACGTGGTTAAGTTTAAAATAAGCTCTTTTTGTCTTGACTTTTAGGAAGACGATTTACTGTTTAAAGCAAAAACAGGAGAGCATGATGTGGAGTTGGAACGCACACGGAAGCGAACCACGCGAGGGTGTTAACACGTGCACAGGCGGGGGAAGGGAGCCTGTGAGCGCCCCACTGCGTGTTACCAGACACGGCACAGCACTGGGTCAAGTCAGGCTTTGACCAGTCAAAACGCGCGTGGTAAGCCCGGTATCGGTCGCTAAAAATTAAGACAAAGGGGTAGAGCCAGAGATGGAAATGAAGTAAAAGAGCGAAAAGTCCCCGTCTGAAGTAAGGCAGGAGAAACAGAGAAAGAAGCAAAAAAAAAAAAAAAAAGAAACGCACAAATAGAAAGATTTCAGACTTAATCTGAATCGGATTGATCATTTTATTAAGTGTAAATGGTCAAAACATCAAATGCAAGCAGACGCCATCAGACCAGGCGACGGAAACCCGCTGGCTCCCTGCCGCCGTGTCACAGCGGGTGTCCCGCAGGGACCAGGGCCCCCGTTTCTGTCAGCTGCTGAGTTGTGAGCTGTCACTGCTCGCAGTCTGACCGGTTTCAGTCGCCCCAGGCATCCATCGGCATGTAAAACCTCTGAGAAGCTGCGTCAACTTTTAGGAGCCAGTGCGATCTGGCTGGAGCTCCTCACTGATAAACAACCCACACATGCCCAGACCCCAGAGGCACTGCGTACGTAAGGCCTGACAGCTTAACAGTGAAGAGATATGCCGCGCTAAAAATAATTGCAAGAAAGCTCGACGGTCTACATTAATTTCTGACTCAGTCGATTTCAGGACAGGACATGTTACCAGGCACAAACGAGAGAGTATTTACAAAGGCAAAGCAGTGTATTGATCCCGAACGCGTGACGATTCGAAGTCGGCACGTACCGCCTGGCGGAGCCTCACCAGCACTGAGCAGACACTGGCGGGTGGAAGGGACCGGGCGTCTCAGCGGTCACGGGGTCAGTGGCCTCTCTGAGCGCTGATCGGTCATTCAGGTCAAACGTCGGGCTGCAGGTGGACTTGAACGGTGCTGCCGGTCACTTCGCTCGCTTGACATTCACAGAAAATTATGTCGCACGGCATGCTGAATGTTGAGCGTGCTTAGTAAGTACATGCTTAATATTAATCGATTTAAGCCATATGCTGGGTCATAGAACAAAGTTCAATGAATTTAAAATATTGAAATGATATGCGGCCGACGCTCCCATCTCAAAAAGTTTATTAAAAATACGAAACACAAATCTGAATTATATCCAAACCATTAGAATTTAAATGACATTTTTCTTCTAAAAGGAAGTTAAAAGAGATATCAGAAAATATTTTAAACTGAATATCATAAAAACATAAAGCAGAAATCACACAAAAATGAGAAGATTTGGAACTGAAGGATGATGACAATGTAACATGAAACCTGGTGTGGCGCAGCCAAAACAGTGTTTACAGAGGATGTATGTCTTCGAATGTTGACGTCAGAAAGTAAGTTGTCAGACCAGGTTCTAATGACCCGCACTAAGAATTGAGGAAAAAAGAGAAAATTCAACCAAAAGTAAGGACGAGGACATAAAAATGAAAGTGGAGCTAAAATATTAACAGACAGTAGAAAAAGTCAATGAAATGAAAACCTGGTGTTTTGAAAGCACCCTTCAAAGTCATAAACTCCAACTAGACCAAGAAACAAAACAAAACAACAACAACAAACACAACACGAACACACAAGCCCTCCATTCAGAACGGCAAGGCAGGCAGGACACCGGTCCTTCGGGTAAACAGGGCACAAATGGGAGTAGGAACAGCCGTCTGAGGACAAGCGCGATGATTTAGATCAAGTGAACGAATTGCGTAAAAGATACGAACTGCTGAACCCGACAGAAGAAGAACACATCTCGAGGGCTCTGTGCCTGTTAGAGCGGCTGAGCCCACACCACGGGCACCTTCCGCAGCGGGAACTCCGCACCGGAGCGGCTCACGCTGGAGCGGGCGGCACAGGACCCGCAGAAGTCCCGTGGGGACGCCGCAGCCTCCGCCCCACGCCGCCAGGGCAAGTGCTTCCCAGCGCGCCTGTGAGTGGAGCACCAAGAAAAGAAGATATTACAAGCAAAAAAACCCCTCAAAAACCAAACCAAACAAAAAACCCACACACAAACAAAAATACAACACACCGATATCCCTCGTTAACACAGAATTAACAATCCTTAATATGGTTTCACCAAATAACATCCAGGCGCACATGAAAAAAGGGCCAGTCCCAGGTGGGACGTTATGTAGTTCATGGGAGAAACGCGATCCCTTCGTCGGAGGCAGGAAAGCATCGGACATGACCTGAACGACTGTTGGCGAGTAGAAATAGTCCTCACGGATGAAGGGCGCCCGAAAAAGGAAGCCCCACGAAGCCAAAACCAAGCCCGCACCCACTGCCAACGCCCCGCAGAGGCGGCAGAGGGGGAGCCGACTAGTCACAGGCGAGAGCGTCTGTTCCCACGTTCCCGTCACTGTTTTACCGAGGTCCCAGCCAGGACAGTGACGCAAAGAAGGAAATAAAAGGCAGAGAAATTGGACAGAACGCAGCAAATCTGTGCTATTCACAGATGACATGATGACGTCTGTAAAAAGTCGTAAAGAATCTCCCAAAGCATTATTAAATGTATCAAGTTCTCTGAATACAAAATCAACGTACAAAAATCAATTTTATCACCAAGTCAGAGCAACAAACAAATGGAAATTTAAAATTTAAAAATAACCTCATCTAGAGCATGGAAGGAGGAAAGCAGTTAAGGATACTCACCCAGTAGAGTTCTCTAACACGCTACAGAAAATCTGTGACTGGGGCCGTGTGCACACGTGTCCGTGTGAGAAGTGTGCACGGACCACACCGCCAGCCAGCACTGTTCAGAGAAACCGAAAACCCACATGGACGGAGAGAAACGTCTCGTTCAAAGGCGGAGGGACTCGCGGTTAAAACGCTGACTGTCCCCAAACTGCATTCAGTGCATCCCCGGTCCCAATGCAAACAGACTTTTTTTTTTATGGACAATTGATTCTAAACTTTACCTGGATAGGAAAAAAACACACCTAGAAGTAATATCTTAGTCCTTTTGGGCTGTTTAAACAACAGAAATGTGTTCATTAGTTTTGGGGACTGGGACCTTTAAGAGTACGTGAGGCAGGGGAGGTGGGGAGGGGCAGGAGCGGGAGAGAGGAAGGGAACACACCTTCTCCACCTTCACAACAATCTTGTGTAAGTGCGGTCCCCGCGCCTGCCGCCCGAAGGCCACGCTCTGGGGACAGTCACCGCGCTGGGGTTAGGGTTCCAGCACACGAATGGGGGTGGGGTTCGGGTTAGGGCACAGCCCCGGGGAGACTGACCACTTCTTGGTCTCAGCGCTCGCTGTAAAACCACGGTCACCAGGACAGCGAGGCAGAGCTGCATGACAGACAACGGAACAGGACAGAGGCCCGAGAAACGGGCTCATACTTAGGTGGCCAGTGAACTGTCCATGAGAGCGTCAGGTGACTTAACGGGGAAATGACCGCCTTTATGGGGCTCAGGCCACTGAGCATCCGGATGCGAGGCCATTAGCTTTGACCCTTGCCATGCATCACACTGAAAAACTAACTCAGTTCACTCCAGATGGGCCACCGCCTTCCACGTAAAAGCCGAAAGTCTAAATGCTTGGAATGCAATGTAAGGAAAAGCCTCATGATTCTGAGGCGAGCAAAGGTTCCCTGGGATGCAGAGGATGCACGGATCAGCCGTCTGTAACTGGGCCCGGAGGAAAACGGCTTTCTAGTTTCCCAGGAAGGCGAGCCCGCACCCCCCACAAAACCCAGCGATCCCCCCCTGGCCTGCACCCAGGGAAAATGAAAACGCCCGCCTGGGGACTTACTCACAGATGTCACGGCAGCTTTGCCATCACGGCCCAAACGGGAAAAGAGCTGGTGGCCATCGGCGGGTGACCCGGAGAGAAACGGTGGTATTGCCACACGAAGGGGTATTCGCCAGCGCTGCACAGGCCCCGAGTGCCGGCAGTTGCTGCGGGGGTCAGAGCGGGCCGCCCGGCGTGCGCCTCCCACCTTGGCGCGTGGAGTGTTTGCAGCGCAGTCAAGACCCTGCGGGCTCGGGAGCAGCGTTCCCCTGTCCCTTTAAGAATCGAAAGTGGGGCCCTGCCCACAATAAGCATTATCACCTGACATCACCCCTTAGCACCTGTCTCCAGGGCAGAGCCGACTCCGAATTGCCGAGTATCTGCTCTTCCTGTGGTCCCGCCGTCAGCATCCTCTGCTCTGAAGCCGCAGCGGCCTCACCCCGTGCTCAGCTCGGGGTGCCCTGTCTCTCCCTCTGTCTGAACCTCTCGGGGGTGTGGAGTTCCCATGAGAATGTGTGTAATTCAGTTTGGTTATTTTCTCTTGTTAATCTCTCTCATGTGAAAGTGATGCTCAGACCCGCTGAAAGAACCTAGCAGGGCAGAGGAAGAGTCTTCCTCCCCGGCAACACAAAAGTGTGGATGAGCAAAGCGGGGCAAACGAGATAAAAGGCACAAACTCTAGGCCCGGTGCACAGGGAATCCTCGGCCAGTCACCGAGCAGCTCGGGGTGGGCCTGCGGCCGGGGGCGGGGGCGGGGTTCCGGCCAAGGGCTATGGGGGGCTCTGCAGTTGTGTGGTGACAGGTGGTGACGCGTGTCCACACATTTGTCCAGGCTCATCAGAGCCTGCACTTCACCTGGGTGCTTTCTGTAGTTTGTCAGCTGTGTCTGTTTGGAGCACGAGGGATATTCCAGGGACAAGCAGCTGGGCAGCCGGCGGGGCCGCCTGGAGAGGCGGGCAAGGAGCCCGGCCGGGAGTCAGACTGCACCCCGGTTGGTGGGCGTTCTCGCCAGGGACGGACACGGGGAGGCTGCACCTGCGTGCTCACGCCTGGCACTTGGGTGGCCAAGTTGCAGGAAGCCGTTCGGGTGACTTGACGGTGAAGTTAGACGTGTAGACAGTGTGGACATGAGGACAGCTGCGGAAAATCATTTTGCAGTAAAACTGGAAGGCTTTGGGAACTGATTTGCTAGGGCGATGAGAGAGAAGCAAGACTCAAAAAAAGTCTACAAGTAGAACTTTTTATAAAGATAGAATCACCTCATCCGACAGGGCAATTGGACAGACAGACACCTCCTAAAGGAGGATCTACAAATGGCGATAAACTCCTGAAAAGCTCCATGTCATCGACGGTCAGAGGAACGCAAGTGGAATCTACAGGAAGAGCCCCCCGGCCCGATGTGACTGGCAGGTTCCAGGAGTCTGACGTCAGCCGTGGTTGCCTGCAGGTGTGTCCGGAACGAAACAAACTCACGCTAGTTGTTACAGCCACGCCGGACACAGTGAGCGTCATCTCCTGGAGCTGAGCACACAGTGCTGGGACCTATTGATTTCCCCCGGGGACACGCCCTGACGCAGAAACGCACCTGGACGGGGGCACGGGACTGTCCTTGTGACTCTGAGGACAACAGCCCCAAAGCAGAGACAGGCCCGCCTTCCAGCCACGCTGGACAGACACAGGAGTTGTGGGGCTCTCTCACCAGGAAGCATGTCAGCAGTGATGAAGCCAATGACACCTAGCCGCGTGGGTGAATCTCACCACATGACGTTGCGTGAAGGAGCCGGGCACAGAACACGCAGAGCCCGATTCCGGGTTCACCACGTCCCGTAGGAGGCGCATCCCTCCCCACGCACATCACAGGCTGAAACTTAACTCAGAAAGGCCAGCAGACCCCGGGGTGGCCCATGACAGCTGGGGATGCGCACCTGCCCAGGTTGTGCACCGCACAGCGCCAACCGGAGTCTCCCGCTCACACAGCCGCCACGGGATCCCAGAGTGAGCCCAGGAAGGAGAGCTGTGCGCCTGGTCCGGGGTCTCGGGGGCAGGTGCCTCAGCAGAGGCCGGGATGGAAGGTTCAGAAGGCAGGCGGCCGCCAGCACAGCGCAGAGACAGCAGGGGGAACCCCACAGATCAGCTCCCCAGGAGACCACCCCTCCTTCCTGGGGCCCCCTCGCTGGGCCCCACAGCTCTCCAGAGATCGGCCTTCCCTTTTATTCACCAGAATCCAGACTGGGGGTCAGGGGACAGGGCTCCCCCAGGAGCTGCTGGTGGTCAGAGCCCCAGGCTCCTCCCAGGGAGAGAGCGAGGGATTGACTTGGAGAGGTTCGGAGAGAGAGCGGGCTGTGGAATGAATGAAAGGTCACTGCAGCCTTTCTTGCAAATGGGGACTTGGGGTCCCCAGGCTGGTCAGGGTCCTGCTGTGCCAACCCTCCAGTTTCATGGAGGAGAGAGCGGGTCCAGAGGTGGGAAGTCACCCCCTCAGAGTCCCAGGAGGGAGCTGGGGTGAGGGCTCCAGCGGGCGGTCTTCTGAATTCTTTTCTAATCAGGGGGGTAACTTGCACTAACGCTGAGGGGAGTCAGGGGGCATATCTGCATGGTGATGGGATCCCCTGACCTAGGGGAGCAGCCGAAGCCCCACAAGGACCCGCGAATGGGGACAGTGCCACTAGGGGTGTGGACTTCCTGTGAGTGTGAGAAGAGCAGTCCCCCTAAGGGGGGGCAGAGCCCCGAATTGTCACCACTTTGAGAGGCTTCCCAGACGCCCTGCCCCACCCACCCAACTGGGGCTCAGGCGGATAGGCCTGCGAGGGAAGCTGCCTTCTCCCCTGGCTTCCAAAAACATGACAACGGGCCCAAAATGGAGTCGCTTATGCTAAGGCCCACGTCACCCAACCCGGACTTAACAAACGACAGCGTCACCTCTCCCAGCAATGGATCCTTAAACCAGCCAATCGGGACGGCCTGAGCAGCACCTGGGAGGTGGCCCCCTAGACAAAGTCCCTTGGCTGTGGCCAGCACAGCACGTGCCAGGAGCTTCCTGGTTCCCGGCCCCTGGCACCTACAGAAGGCTTTTGTTTTGCACGGATTCTCAGAACATCCTTCTGTCAGCTGGGTTGGGTGCTGCCCGTCGAGAATAGATTTTTTACTGAAATGAACAGTCCAATGACTCGGTGACTGCAGGCAGGAGCGAGAGAACGTGCCCCGTCACTGGGGGCGGGCGGGGTGCAGGGGAGAGAACGCTCTGCCGTTTGTGTAGAAAAACACCAGGAGCTGCTGCCCCGGGGCAGCTCGGTGCTAAGCACCTCACAGGGGACAGCTCACACGCAGTTAGGGGTTCAGGCCAGAGTCGCCCCCAGGCTCTCTGTGGCTGTCCAGGGCCATCGGGCCCCACAGCACAGGCTGTGGCATGAGAAGCGGAGTCCTGGGTCAGGAAGGGGCCTTGGCCACAGGGTGTCTCGCCCACACGGGTCGAGCCACCGCTTATTATAAAATCTGAGCCCAAAACAACCCCCCTCAGACAAGGCCGCACCGGCCCGCCCCACTCCCTGTTATTAAGGCCCAGGGGGACGTCTGGAGTATTTCAAACATTACAACGTATTATTTTGAAAAGAGGTTAGCAGGGTTCTGCAGCCACAGGCAGGGCCCCAGCAGGCAGAGTGACGCCTTGGGAAACAGGCAGGTGACCCCTGCTGCTCATCCCCGCGCCCCTCCCACGTGCTCTGACCCAAGGCCAGCAGCGAGCCCTTTCTGTGCTCGACAGGCAGTGTGGTGCAGGGGACCCCGAGACACGCCCAGGAGGGCCAGAGGCCTGAGCCCACGTGCAGGCTGGCTATCACCCTGGATAGTCCGCGTGCTCCCGCAGTGGACTGGGTTGTACTCTTACACTGCCCCCTCACACACACACACACACACACACACACACACGGGTTCCTGCCCACTCACAAGGACGCCCCATCCCTGATTGCGCACAGACGGTCCCTTGAAAGGTGGTTAGACTCTCCCAAACCCAAGGGGCCGGCCCCCACAGCCCGCCCACAGGTGTGTCCCCTAGTCTTTGAGAGCCCAGAAGATCCCAGGCAACAGGCTCCGCCCACCACCATCTCGGAGCCAGCCCAGCGCCCTGACAAGGCTGCCTTCCTCCTGCTTCCTGCTCTCCCGGACAACCGCCAACTCTCCCCTCTGGGGACCAGCGGGAAAGGGCCGAGCAGATAATACCCCCGTGACCCCTGCTGGGCAGAAGCAACCCAGCAGCCAGTCCGCAGGGCAGGACACTTCCTGCTCCTTCCTGAGAACAAAGTTGCTTTTTGAGGGCCCCTGAGCGACGGAGGCAAAGGGGACCTGCAAAGGCAGGTGCCCCGCGAGCTCCAGAGGGCGTGCCGAGAGGCCCACTGGCTGTGCGGAGTTGGGGGTGCGTGTGCGTGCGCGTGCACCCGCCGCTGCGGGGACGTGGGTGCGGCCGAGCGTGCGCGTGCGTGGCTCCGAGCAGGAGCGCAGGCACTGGGGCCGCGTTCCAAACGGACGGAGTGTTCGGAAACGCAGGACGTAGGGGCTCGAGAAAGTCAACGGCTCTGGACCACGGCCCGTGGAATGGAAGCGTGGGGCCTCCGCCTGTCTGTCCGTAGAGTCTCTCCTGGGGCCCAGGAAAGACGGAGCCCACAGGACTTGGAGAGAACCGGTTTGCCAAGGAGAACACAAGCTTTGCCTGCAAACCCTACCCCGTTCGATCCTAAAAGGAAGCCGCGTCTCCCCAGAACTAGTCCTCAAAGACAACATGCAGCAACGCCCCCCGCAGGTGTGCGCCGGGAGCGCAGGCGGCAGCCGGGCTCTAGCTGCCCGAGCGCAGAGCCCAGGCCGAGCCAGGCTGTGTCCCCTTCCGGCGCAGGGAACCTGCGAGAACCTTCCCTGCGGAGACCCACCCACACTGCGGGGCAAGAAACGTGAGATTTTAGGGCCCTCCTGTATTTAAAATACAAATATATGTACATGCAAGCTTACATTCTGGAATGAATCCTTATTTAAAATGAGAAAAAATCATATGCACTTGAAATCTTAAAAGGCTGACAGTGTATTTTCTTTGTTTTGCGCTGTTGGCTCCCATTAGGATCTGCTTCCTCTCATACTCTGAAATTTGGGTGTGATCCATAATTCTGAAGGAATTTTAAAAATTAATCAGAAATCAATGCATTTTACGACCGCTGCTGTGTTATATTGAGCTGCATCACTATAATCGATTATCCCGCACGACAGGGGTGGCGACGCACTGATGAATTTGTGTGTTTTGTCATTGACACATTTATTTCTTCATCTGTCTCCCTGGTGACGGCATGTGGTTTCAGCGCGGGGCTCCAGGCTGGGTCACGGCACCAGACACGGGCTCCACCAACACTGGCTCCGGTGCCAGGGACGTGGCGCACTTGGGGTGACGCCGATGGCAGCCGGGTTGCCGGTTTGGGTCTTACACACACAATTCCAGGGATGTCCATTTGACCATTTTCACAGAGAAAGCCACACGGGGTTTGTCACCGCACACACGGCCCTAGGGGACGTTTCTGAGCACCGCCGTTTCCCAAGCGGGTGGCAGAACCAACCCTCCCCATTAAGGACCTGTCATCCCGTGTTTGGAAGACCCTCCTGCACGCTGGCTTGGGTTCTGCGTGTGGCAAACCATGAGTCTCCTCCACTGTGACCTAATTCCAGGGCGGGCATTGATAAGGCATTTTCTCATCAAGATCTAGTCCCCACTCCTGCACCTTTAGGTCACAGCTCCCGGTCAGTGGGCACACTGCGGCCCAGGAGGGATCACTGAGGGACCCCATGATGCAACCCTCAGGAAGCGCACAAGTTATTTCTATGCGGAGAAGTGAGAGGAGCCAGACACGCGGCAGGAGTGGCCGCGGTGAGCTGGGTGGGCCCCCTGGTGAGCGCTCACAGGGGACGTGATGGGTGGAAGCGAAGGGGACTCTGCGTCAGGGTGCGAACTGGCCGCCTGTGAGACCCGGGCGAGCCTGCTCCCTCTCTGTCTCGTCTCCTGGTGAGTAACGCAAGGCAGTTGGAGTGCCTGGCTCCGCGTCCCTCCTTTGGCCGTCGTGGGCTCCGGGCTGAGCCCACAGGAAGTGCTGTCAGCCACACTGTCCTTGGGGAGTGGGGTTGTCACTGCCGCTGGTATGTGCCTGGGGAGGCGGAAATCGCCACTATGGATCCCCTAGCAGGGCAACCTCAAAACCAGCCGCCGCTTGTCCGGGCGTTTCCATCTGCACAGCCCTCTTCCTGTTGGCGTCCGTCGTGTGTCAAGGGCCCCCGCTCCATCCTGCATGCCGGCGTCACGAACTGGAGAGGCTGGTGACGTCCCCACCTTCACAGCGCTTGTATTTTGGGGTGGAAGTGAACTTGGAGACGGATGAGACCAGACTGGACCAGCCCCCCTTCACAGCTCAACAGTCGCGGCCGGAGTCCATCCTGCCGGGAGCCAGGTTCAAAGCCAGAGCAAACCGCACCCACTGCTGTTCCTGGGCAGCTGCCTCCTGGTCTCCCAGCTGGGCTTCCTGTGTGGCGCTTGTGGCTAATGTGCTGGTGGTGGCGGTGGCTGCCACTGCCGATGTTGTCGGGGTGGTGGTTGCAGTGGTTGCTACGGCAGCGGGTGATGGTTGCTATGGCAGCGGGCGGTTGTCTCTGGTGACATCGCCATGGTTTGGGTGGCAGTTGTGAGTGTCGGTTGCAGCATTGATTTCGCTGCTGCTGCGGTCAGTGCAGTGGAGATGTAGTTTGGTTGTTCCCACGGCGGCTGCAGTCGTTGATGTTGCTGTGCCCGGGGCGGCGGCGGCGGTAATGACAAATGTGGTGATGCAGTTGGTGGGGGTGCGGGGAGCCGATGCTGTGGTGGTTCGGAGGCTGTTGTGGTGGTGAGGCTGTTCCTATGGTGGGGTGACCCTGCGGATGCTGCTGTGTCGGTGAGGTTGTGCCGTTGGCAGTTCGTGTTGCAGCCGTCGCCCTGGTGGCGGGACGCTGGTTCTTTCCCCGCAGAACAATGTGCTAATTTCAGTTATTGACAGAGAAGCCCCTTGAGCCCGGGAGCTCTGCCGCCCCAGAGCACTGGTCTTCAAACGCTCCATCCTCCCACTTACAGGACCCTGTGTGCAGAGGAGGTGAGCCAGCCTTCAACCTTGTAACCTTGGCGACGATATTCCGGTCCCAGCCAATGTCAATCACTCCGCCGGTAGGAATTCCATGTCATACCATCCGACATTTGTGAGTTTAAATGCAGAGCACCGGCTTGGTCTAATCGGCTTTGTTTTTTGAAATCCTTTTGGGAGGAAATAAGCAAGAGAGAATATCTCGAGCCCCCCTTATTATTGTTCAGGATTCTGGAAACTTCCACTTCTCCTAACTTTTCCACTATTATGTTTGCTCGGAAACACCCTGCCCGCCACCACCGGAGAGCAGTTGGTGCGGCACTGTGAGAACGCGGCCCTCCTTGATCACCAGCCTGCTGCAGTGTGGGGACAAGTGGCCTCTGGGCCTTGAGGACAGAGAAGGGGCCCTGCAGCCCAGGGGACTGTGCCCGGATCCAGTGGCCAGCTGCTGGACCTTGGGCTGCGGGTGCTCTGCTGAGCCTCAGTTTCCCCATCTGTAGCCTGGTGGCCATCCAGGGGACCTGCGAGGCTTTCCGGGGGATGCAGTGGGACCGGACGTCACTCCTGAAGCTCACCCCTGCGGAGGTGAGCAGTCCCTTCAACGATGAGGCACAGTGACAACAGAACAGAGCGGTCCCTTCCCCTGGGCTCCTGCCAGTGGCCTCTCACCTCCAGTCATCAGAAACCTGCTCTTGGGGACTGCCGGGGGCAGGACTGGCGGCCCAGGCACTTCCCTTGTCAGGGCCTTCTGCACACAGGACCGACCTCCAAACTGGAAAGCAGGATGAGAGCCGGGTGGTTCGCCCCTGCCCTGAAGAAGCCCACTCTGTGGTGTGGGGTGGGGGGTGGGGGGGGCGGGGAGGCAGGGCCCGGGGCAAAGGGAAATGTGGGACCTCTGCTCATGAGTTGTTAAGGATCACAAAGCAACCCCCACCCTTCTAAGCCCAGGGCCTTGGGAGGCTGTGTGGGGACACACCCGTGACGTCATTTCTGGGGAGAAGGGACGCCTGCCCCCATCCTGCTCATGACAGACCATGCGGGACCTGCTATGTGCTTCACCTCATTTCACTCAAGATCCCCAAGGGTAGATATTTTTGTCCCCCTCCCAAAAGTTGAGCGATGTCCCAGGGACACAGGTCTCCAAAGCCCATGCTCTACAAATCTCCCTGCGCTGGAGGGGCCTCTGGCCTCCGGGATCTCGGGAGCCAGTTCTGATAATACAGTTCCTCTTATTTCTTTCTTTCTTTCTTTCTATCTGTCTGTCTATCTATCTATCTATCTATCTATCTATCTATCTATCTATCCATCCCTCCATCTATCTATCAGCTATCTGCCCACCACCTGTCTATCTATCCTATATCCGTCACCCACCCGTTATCTACCTCTCCATCATCTATCTACCTACCGTTGGGTGGGACAGGTCAGGGCCCACACTCATCCCTCCAGCTCCGCTTTCCCAGGGAGCCCTGACTAGCCGGCACCCCGCTCATGGTCCAGCTCACAGCGGCAGGAGTTCTGTGCACTGTGCTCACTGCTATGACTTGGCACCTAGAATCGAGCCCAGTAGACACTCGAACAATAGTTGTGGAATGAGGAAGTGACTGGGTGACAGAGATAGAGGGTCCCCTACCCGATGCCTAGTCACATGGAGGCATGTGCAACCCTGGTGGGCTGCACACCAAGGTTCAGGGCGGGTCCCGAGTGAAGATTCAGCCGCATTCTCGTCGTGTGCATCCTACGCACATGTCCCCGCAGACCCGGTTCCGTGTGGGCAGAGCTGACTGTGTCTTCTCATCTCTCTGGTCCCAAGATCAGGACAGGTCTGGCTCTGAGGGCACAGCACAGGCTGGCGGAAGGTCAGTGGAGCTTGGGAGTGTGATGGGTGAATTCTGTCTGCCCCAAAGATGTGGCAGTCCTGACCCCCGGTCCCCATGAACGTGGCCTGCGGTAGAAATGGGATCTTGGCAGATGATCGAGTTAAGATGAGGTCTGCAGGGTGGCCCTGAGATCCAAGGTGACCAGGGTCCTTACAAAGGGGGAAGCTCGGATACAGACGTGTGCAAGGAGAGAGGCCACGTGAGGACGAAGCAGAGGTGGAGGCGATGCGTCTGGTTGGGGACAGCCAGCATCCAGAACCGGGGCCCGATGAACGCCATTGTTCTAGCTGCCCGCTGCGTGGCTCCGGGACAGCAGCCGGAGCTGGCTGACATGGGTGTGCAGCTCTGCACCAGGCACTGCTGGTTCTTCTCCCCACGTAGGGCAGAACCACGGCTCCCAGTCCTTTCGAGTGAGGGTAGCCTTGGGACTGGCTTTGGCAAGAGCCCTGCGGGCGCAGAAGTGTGGGGGAACTCCGGGTAGACACTCCTGCATCGCGGGTGCCTCACCACACCCCCTAATCCGCCTCCGGGTCGTGGGAGCTGGGCTGGGGTGAGGCCTCATCAGCAGCACCCCTGAAGGATGACAGTGACCAGACGCCTTCCACCAGCCTGTGACAGTGAGTAAGGAACAAGTTCTGTTACGCTGAGCCACTGAGATTTGGGGGCTACTTGTTACAGCAGCATAACCGAGTCTATTCTGGCTGATGCAGGTCGAGCAGAAAGAAGGAGGTGGGGGAGGATGCGTGCTGGGTGGCGATTGGCTTCCCTCCTAGAACAGCTGCAGCCTGGGCTTCCACGTGGTCGCCAGGTGTGCCTATTAATTGCAGCCCCTGATTCTGGCGGTTTAGACTGAGCGTGCGTATACCTGTAGCATGTGTACACGCGCATGTACGTAGCACAGGTGTGCACGCGATGGTTGAAGAGGTCCCTCTGAAAGCCCTCTGTGAAAGCCGACAACCGTCATGTGCTCGTGGGACAGAGTTGCATTAGTTCAACCATTGGCTTCAAGTGTGAAGCCGCTGAATTGGAGACACTGAATGTGAGACCTCCCCTCCTCCCACGTGGCCCCGGGTGGCCCACCTGGCATGGAGGTGGGCTCCCATAAGGAGTGAATGTCCTGAAGGCGCTGCTGTCGAGGCAGGTCGCCGTGGTGAGCCTTTCCACCCGCGGGCTCCCTCAGCTGGGGTTTAAAAAGGACAGCCAGCCATTGGAGGCAGAAGAATGAGAACAGACCCAGAGTCCCGGAAAGCCAGCTACTGTTGAGCAAGATCTGTTTTCATCAGATCCGACCCTTAAAAATAAAAAAAGCGTGCCTGGTTCTCTGCGGGGCATTTGCATATTTTCCACATTCTTAACAGAGAGCAAAATCTCCAGTGTCAGGACGGAACCTCCCCACAGCCCCCATTCCCTCCGTAATGAACGAGAGGTGTCCTTCTAATGAAGGGAGGAGAGGACGCCTTCAGTCCGCTGGCCCGTCCCCTCCCGTTCTCACGAATGAGAGCCCCCTTTACAAGCTGCAGCAGAGAAAGGCGCATGGAAATTATCCAGGTCGGCGGCTGAGTGAGGCTCATTAGTGTTTTCAATCTCAACAGCCAGTCGTCTCCTGAACTCGGCCTCCAGGGTGCTGGGCGTTCATTCCCGGTGGTGACACCTCCTGACCTTGCAGGGCTTCCACGGGACCCTGAGGCTGCCTGAGCCAGCTCAGCACCAGGCTCTGCCCTTTTAAATCAGCAGCCAGAGCACCGGGCCAGACATGCGTCCCCTCAGTGGAGGGCAGGTGTCAGCTGGGTACTAGGGATCCCCAAGCAGGGGCTTTTGTGAACCTTGCAGAGGTGCAAAGCTTGGGGGCAGGGAGCGTGGACACGCCATCCCAGCAGGGTGATGCTGAGCTGTCCTCAGCTGGACTGTGGGGGTCCCTGACTGCTCCCCTCCTCCCCTGTAATCATTCTGTTGAGCAGACCATTGCGGCTTCAAGTATCTGTTGCTTCATTGCTGCCCACTGACGTGGCCTTCAGAAAGTTGCTTCTTTAATAAGCAATAGCCATTTAATTTCCAGCGTTCCTTTGCCGGAGGGGTGGACTTGGTGGTGGGCAGGATTTAAAGACAGCATTCAGGATTCCCGGCCCTGGTGGCGTGTAGTTAGCAGGTAGGACAGGTTCTGGTGTCAATGACTTTACTTCATCCTATTTTATTGTCACTACTGCTAACATCACTGCATGGTAAGACTGTGTCACCTCACAGGCAGGGAGCCGAGGAGGAGACAAAATGACCCCGTCGCAAAGGGACAGACCTAGACGGGAGGGAGGGTCTCGGGACCCACCGTCCCTACCCGTTTCTCTTTCTTCTTCCTCAGATCTCTTCCAAAATCGTAAACACCATTGCTGGACTCAAGTGACTGGAGTTCAGGAAGTCCAAACCACCGAAGTCATGTCTAATTAGCTGGTCTTAATTGACATTAAGATAAATAACTTTTCAAATTATTTCTTCCCTGTAAAATTGGGACTTGTTGGAGGGCAACCGTCTCTAATTTAAATCAATGAATTAAAACAAATGTGATTTAGTGGAGGCTGGAAAGAGATGAAAAATTTTAATATGCCGATCAACTCATCCGTGCTGCTAGCCGGGGGGAAACTCTAAAACACATTCATCAGCTGTGGGTGAAACTGTTTGGAGACAGCATCACGTGGTCAGGAGTATAAAAAAGCAATGACGACGCAGTGACAAACAGCACTGACATTCAGTCCCTGCTTGCAGGGCCCCCTCCCCACCCAGCACCTTTTTCTCGTACAGTTGGAAGTGCTGGTCTTCAAGCACTGTGCCCACAGGCTTAAAGGGCACTGCTTGACATTTATTTTCGGTGTCTGTTTCTCACTCATCCCACATTTTTTCTTGTCTGGGCTCCTGCTGGCATCCAAGTCTAATGTCTTAGGATGGAGAAAGTAAACTTTCTCCGAGGTCTGATTCTGTGGTCATGAGGGAGGAAGTAGGTTTCAGCAAGGTGGAGCACGTGAGCAGGCATGGACCCTTCCTGCTGTGGTTGAGAGTTGGGGGTAAGCCAAAGCTGACATCAGAGGCAGAGGCATAGCACAAGTCCTGGGCAGCAGGCAGGGCCGCCCCATCTGGTGGGGAGCTCAGAGGGAGCCACAAGATGCTGAACATCTTGTTCTGCTTTTCTTTGTTTTCAGCTTCTCTCTTGATGAAAAGACAACTTTATCTTTAGATTTCACATTTCATTTAAGTTGTGAAAAATGAGAGAATATTGAATCAGTTAAGGTCCTTTCTATTGCAAGTGACAAAACTGGGTAAAAACTGTTTTAAGCAAAAATGGAATTCATTGGCTCATGCAACCAAAAATCTTGGAACTTATTTAGCTTAAGGCAGAATTATAACCAAGACACAAACAAAGCTCTTGGGACTTTTCTTTCTCACCCCGACTTTTCCCACATCAGCTCCAGCCAGGGAGCTCCAGGGTTCCTGGTGGTGGCAGGAGGGATGGACCCGCTCCAGCACCGCAGCCCGTCACAAGGAGATGAACCGGAAGACCCAGTGCTGTCTCTGCAGCTCCTGCAGTCTTGCCAGTCACTCATTCAGTGGGCCTCGGACACAGGCGAGAGTGCAAGGTCAAGAACTGAAGCTCTCAGTGACTTCTTGGGTTCATGTCCCTGCTCTGTGGCCTTGGGCAGACTGCTAAGCCTCTCTGAGCTTCATCTATAAAAGGGGGTGGTACCTACTGTGCAGGGTGGATATGGGGCTTAGCTGGGTTTGCACACACTGACTTCTCAGGGCAGCCTGTGGCACACAGCAGGAGCCCAGCGAACGTCAGCTGTGATCTGGAATGCTCGCGTCCCCTCCTTTGTGCTCCACGGATGCTCCTGGTCAATGCACGCTGCGGAGGAGTGCCAGCCAGGTTACTGTAACTCTACGGACTTCGGAGACTTGAGCTGTACGCCGTTCTCTGTGCCCTTGTACTGGGTTAAGGGGCAGATGAAGACGCTCTTGTCTGTGTCGGAACTGCGCAGAGGGTGCTGCGAGGTCAAACTCAGCACCGTGTGACCCGCTCACAAACACAGCTTTGGGCTCAGAGCCCTCCAAGCTCAAGAGCATGGGCTGTGCTTGGCTCCCAAGGAGTCTGTTCCGTCGGTGGGAATCTGTTCAGAATAAGGTCTTCCACCCGCCAATTCAGAATTTTGGAGCTCAGGACGGGAAACAGCTTCCCCCAACAGGAAGCTCACGGTCAGCTCCCTGCTTTGACCGAAGTGGCTTCCCTGCTCTGCCCAGCAGGGGTGTGACGGTGACTCATGGAGCATGACCACCATAACGGCAGGGGGGTCAGGATGGGGGTGGGAATGGGGCTGGGGGCGGGGCGCGGGCTCTGAGACTCATAAGTGGCAGCTCTTGGAGGCAGGTTATATAACGCCCCTAAGCCGCGGCTTCCTCCTCCGTAAACGGGGAAAAGAACCCCGCCTCAGGGTTGATGGGGAACCGAAGGGGCTTGGCGCCCAGTGGGCTCGGGACGTGGCGCTCGGGTCGGGTCCCAGCAGGTGTCTGAGCTTGAGTTCGGGGTGCTCTTGACCTGCCGTCAGCCAACAGCACGGGACACGGTGAAGGCGCCCTCTGTACTGTTCTTCACATGGGCTTTGTCATTCCCGTGACGTCCCGTCCTCCGCCCAGGTACATGAGACGCTCACCTTGTTCTCACTATTCCGTATTTCAAAGCCCCACGTGCCGGGAGACTGCAATTCACAGTGACTGCCCCGCATTTCTGCCCCTCCTGCCTGCCTGCCGCGCCGAGCAACACGGGGCCCCACGAGCCTTTTCAGACAAACATGAGAGGGGAAGAAAACAGTGCTCGCGGTGGGCTTTCGAAGACAGATGGCAGTCGAGGTGCCCTGCACCCCCATCCACGCGTGTTTATAAACACCCAGTTCCTGCTGCCTGTGCCACCGCAGGAAACAGGGACGCAGTTGGGGCAACCCTGCTGGACGCGCAGGCTCGTTCCTCCTCAGCACAGCCAGCCGGTCACCTGTGAGAAGGGTCACCGCCGCTCGGCTCAGGAGGGTCGGCTGTGACATTGACGCCGGACCAGCGACAGGAAAACCCAGACAAACACGGTGGTCCTGAGCACCGCCCGGCCGGGCCACCATCACTGCTGGCTCTGAGAAGGCTGAGTCTCCCCTTCAGCCAGCAAAAGGCATCTCCAGGCATGAGAGTGAAGAGGGGTGAGTGTGAGTCTGTCCCAGCTGCCACAGCAAGAAGCCACAGACCCAGGGCTTCTGCGCGACACACATGTGTTTCTCCCGTGTCTGGAGGCTGGGAGCCGAGGTCTGGGGACAGCATGCCTCCAGGTTTCAGACTGTCGCTGCCTTCTGTCTTCTCTCTAGGAGGCAGAGGCAAGACAGCCCTCTGGGGTCCCTTTCAGCGGGCACTCATCCCTCTCACGGGGTCTCCAGCCTGTGACCTCATCACCTCCCAGAGCTACCCCCTACCCCAGGACCATCCAGTTGGGGGTTAGGATTCCAGCGTAGAAACTTGGGGCACATTCAGTTCATTCAGTCCCTATAGCCCTGAGCTGCATAGATGGACGCAGAGACGGAGGCACAGAGACATCGACACAAATGCATAGGTGTGCGTGTCGTCAGCTCTCTGCATTTACAGGTGTAGCTTGTATATCGGTATTTCATGACATAGAGATAAAGATCTGTGTGGATATAGAAATACAGACGTGCCTGGGTCCATCCATCATGTTTCTATATCCGCATCAACATCTCTATATCACGTCTGTGTATCTGCCTTTCTGAACCGTTGCCAGATGCGTTGCCCCGTGGTGTAGCCAGGAAGAGTTCCGTGACACGGGATGTACAATGAAAAGACGGCGTCTCTGAACCCACGCTCTTCCAGCTCCTTTAGAACCAAGGGAGGAGAGAAGCCACCACTGCCATTCGGCTCTTCCCGTTGGCTTTTCCCCATCTCTGGGATCTGCTAGAGTTGGGGACACGCTCTGGGACACTCCGGGGCAGAGCCTGAAAGCCTCCATCGTTGCTTGTCGCTCCTTGTCCTGGCTCAGAGCCCCATTCCTAGGCGTCTCCTCTGCCCAAGCTCAGGCCCAGACATCTTGCAGAAGCTCCTGAGGCCCCATGTTCAGAGTTCGACCCTCCACAGGCACCTGTCGTGGGGATCTTCTCCCTGCCACACCTTAGGGAGCCCACCATACGTGGGTTTCCACCTCCTGGTCATGGTGCATCCGTGCCCACAGCTTGGGTGACAGTCTGTGGCCCCTTCCCTTCCAGAAAAAGGCAACCTGGGTTGCCTGCTCGTGCTCCTCCTGCTGCTGCTCC